>JAQJVL010007869.1:0-22005 GCA_035578905.1 Stictocephala bisonia
CTAACAGAACATGAAATTGATGATTATTTTTATCAAACATAAACATAATATTGGTTGTATAGCAATATAAACCAGGTATATACATATTTACTTTCTACAATAGAACGGTCTCATATTGTCAAGCAATGTAACCCTTATATTAACACATTAGCACTACAATATTAGCACTCCTTTATTAATAATTAAATAAGAGGCAATTTTCTATTAGCTTTTTTTGCACGTTTATCCGTTAGTTTATCCAAGTTGAGGCTTTTTACTAAATCAGATTCTGAATAAATGACAATCAAATTGGAGAAACGTTCTTGGCCCATGGATGACCTAAGCCATTGATTAATTCTTCTCATTGTCGAGAACGATCGTTCACAAGTAGCACTATTAGATGGAAGGGTAAGACAAATCTTAAAAAGCAGTTTGAAATTGGGATAAATATCATCTTGAATTAAAACCAGTTCTTTTAATATTTTAACCAACTCTTTAAGCGGTATTTCTTTCGGGTTGATACCATCTGACTCTAGAAAGCACCGTAGGATGCTCATTTCTGATATGAGCATAGTTTGGTTCAATCCGGGCACTTGATATTTCTGTATAAACTATTCAGATTTCTCTACATTAAGGCAAAGGAACTCTTCACCCGCATTTGCTACTTCCATTGCTTCACCGGCAAACCTTCTTTTGAGTTCACTGATCAAAATGATCAAAATATAAAGTATTGGGTAATAAAGGTCACAACGGTACTGTACCTTGCTGTTCACTTCACTGTTATCACTCAAACTCTCTGTATCGACTCCTCTTGACTGTCCAACAGTAGACATGACAAAATATTCATTAAGAGTTTTTGAAATAACTCGTCGATGTTTGGGCATAATATGTGAACTTCAAGTCGAATGACTTCTTTTTCCAAGGAACGAGATGTTGTGGTAGTCTCATTGGATTGTGTTCTGATGCAAATATTTTCAGAGAATAAATGTAGTTCGTGAATCCTTGAAAACTCCATTACTTCATTCCACCTTTTCTCCCAGGCGTTTTCACTTCTTTTTGACTCGAGCTTCATAATAATTGCTCCTGCTGCTTTCGCACATCTTGCTATGCAAGAGTCCTCCTTCTGAAGCACTTTGCTGAGGATATTTATATCAGTTAAACACTCCAATAAAAATATTAAACATACTACAAAGTCCATGTATGTAATTGAAGCCAGTAATCCTTTGGCCTGAGGAGACTTCGAATTCCTTAGATCATTAGTAATATTTTTGAGGACGGCACGAATTGCATCAAAATTTCTGTTAACAGATTGGACAGCAGTAGCCTTACACGACCACCTAGCGTCACTTAATTTGTGGATCTCATGTGGGCCTGGAACTTTGATCTGTAGCTCCTCTTGCAATATTTTGTATTCCGCATGCATATCAGGGTTAGAAAAAAACTCATATAGTGACTGAATCACATTAAAGAAGAAACAACTGTAGTTATTGCTTTCACAAGAGTTTACAAGAACCAAATTAACCTTATGTGCTAAACAGTGCACATACATGGCGAGAGAATGGGTATCCTGATGATTTTCTGTAGCCCATTCATTACTCCGGACATTACACTCGCGTCATCATGTGATTGACCTATTAAAGTAGCAGTTATACCTACTACATTAAGGTAGTTCAAAATAATGTTTGCCAAGGACCCAGCACTACGATCTAGAGAAACATCCTTCCTTGTTAGCAATCTTTCTTTAATTTCTGATTCAAACAATATCTTATACAAATACACAATTGTTGAACTCTGCATGACTTTGCTTCATCGACCATTAAGGCATAAAATCCAGATCCGTTTACCTCATCCACTATTGTACTTAAAACCTCTTCAGTAACAATTTCGAAAATTTCGTTTTGAAAGTTATGCAATTCAACTTGTTAAATTGAAATATCGTTCATATTTTCCTTTGAATTTAGCATCATATTTTGAGTATAATTCACATAACTCTAAATAATTTCCCTTGTTGCCTGACGTTTCTTTTTCATCGTGTCCACGAAAAGGCATTCATTGTTTGGCCAAAAATAACAAAAGGTCCAAAATTTGCTTAAAATATTCACGATTTTCAGAAATAAGCTCTTTATGAGATGATGATATTTCCCAAGCAATTGTTGTATCCTTTGGCTTTCTATAGTTATGCCAATTCGCCATGGAAAATAAGTGACTTTCACTGGACGCATGTTTTTCTAATTTTTCCCCTATCTTCCTCCAGTTACTTATGCCTTTTTCAGTTACAGATACTTCTTTATTGTTAGGAGAAAATATCCTGCAAGCGTAACAGAATACAGCATCTTTTTTTATACTGTATTCTAGCCATTCAAATCTCTTAAAATAAAATTGTGTAAATGCTCGTTTTGAATTTTTAAAGTCTGAAAGTGGATATGTAGTCAAAATTGGGCGCGATGGACTCGTCTCTATATTACCAAGGTCCAATTTTTTTAGTAGGCTCCTTCATCATAAGAAGAAGTAACTGAATCAGTTTGTTTACTTACGTCATGGCAATACTTTGAACAGCCTGGGGAAGCTTTTATTAAACACTCAGATTCCGCTTCTTCATCGGTCCTCGGGCGAAAAATAGAAACAAAAATTAAACCAGGTGCAACAATCAGAGATGTAAGCCAATATATAAGTCAAACACAACGCCTACCTAAAAAGGTCATCATTAGCGTAGGCTCGAACAATATTGCCACTGCAAAGACCATAAACCACACCATGAGACCCCTTTGGTATCTGATCGAAGCAAGCATGAAAAAGCACAAAGACACTGAATGGTACATAAACGGAATACTACCAAGGGCCGACATAAGAGACAAATACGTGAACGACACTAACAAAGCCTATGAATTTATGTGCAACCAATTAAGAGCCAATTACATCGACACATCAGCAGCAACGGAGGATAACTCCTACAGACCAGACGGAATACACCCAAACAAACATGGGGCCACCATCCTGGCAAAGCTTATCATTACCTCGGCACAACTCGACAGAAACTGCCAATCACCCACAGGAACCAAAAATCCCACTCAACCAAACCAAAATCCAAACAACACCTCCACCCCCCCATAGCCCATCAATCCAAAAAAACTTACACCACAAAACAAACATAAACACACAAAGCTCCTCCACCTTAACATCGGTAGGGGACTCCAAAATAAATTAGACAGACTTCAAATAGAATTAGTAAAAATAAACCCAGACATAACTATAATTACAGAACACGGCCTACCACAGAATAAACTTAACTCAACAAACCTTAATGGATACAACTTAACCACCAGCTTCTGCAGAGAAAACAACAAATGGGGCGGAGTAGCAATCTACACAAAAGAAGACCTACCCATAAAACACAGAGTAATAGACACCACAAAATATTCCTCAGAACTAATATTTGAGACCGCCTGTATGGAGTTAGACACAAAGCAGGGCAAAATTGCCATCATAGGATTATACAGACCACCTAACCACAACCTAGACGATTTCATCCTTAAATTGGACTCCCTCCTTTCGGAAAAATTCGCAAAAAATCAATCCAAAATTATCATGGGAGACTCCAACATTAACATCCTAAAGACAGAAGATCAAAATTACAAAAAACTTAAACACCTTCTAGAAGAACATAACATACAAATAATAAACCTTCCAGAGACCAGAGTCACTCAATCAACATCATCAAGTATCGACTGCTTTTACACAAATCTCGACACAACTCAACTGGAACTCACCGTGCACAAGAACTACTCCGGTATATCAGACCACCATGGCGTTGCATGCCTCCTTAGAAACAGTACACAAAATCCAGGACCCAAGAAGAAACAAACTAGGAGCATAACAACAGAAAAATTGAACGAACTCCAAACCTACCTTTCACAGCAAGACTGGACAATTGTCTACGAAGCCAAAACCGTAGAGGAAAAATACAACAACCTTATCAACACACTACAAACAGCTATAAACCAAATCGCACCATCAACCACAAAAACCATTAGGCCTACTAAACCACAAATTTTTTGGAACAACAAAATTACCGAAATGCGCCAAGATCTCCGCAAAGCACATAATAAATGGAACATTTCCAAGAAACAAGAAGATATGCAATTTTACTCAAACATTAAAAAACAATACGACACAGAAATAAGAAAACAAAAATCAGAATCACTCACGACAAAAATACAGGAAGCTCCAAATCAAAGCAAAGAAATCTGGAAACTCATAAACCAAGAAAGGAAATCCTCTACACCCTCAAAAGAAAACATTACACTAAACATCGGGGGAAACATAATCAAAGATCACTACCACATCAGCAATTATTTCAACAAATACTTCTCAGAGATAGGACACAACCCAAACAAGACTACTCACACACAAATAGACACAATCCAACAAACCGAAACAGACCTAAACAACCCCCACCTTAGGGAGTTCAGAACAATAACCAAACCTGAATTAGACAAAATATTCAATAACTTACCACCTAAATTCTCATCTGGAATAGACGAAATCCCCAACAAGGTCATAAAGTACTGCAAATCAGCCCTCATCATGCCAATGCTGGACGTTATAAATTCTTCAATAGTACAATCTAAAATACCAAACAAGATGAAAATAGCCATAGTCTATCCAAAATACAAAAAAGGAAGTAAAGATATACCGCAAAACTATCGACCCATATCCATTCTCCCAACAATATCTAAATACCTCGAAAAAGTAATTTGCAACCAACTCATAGAATATTTTGAACAGAATAATCTCCTATTTAGAGAACAACACGGTTTTAGGAAGAACAAATCCACCAACACAGCAGTAAGCCAATTCTACAACTCAATAACAACATTTTGGGAAGACCGCAAGCAAGCCTCAGGAGTATTCCTGGATTTAGAAAAGGCATTTGACAGCATGGACCGGGGCATACTACTAGTTAAATTAAAAGAACTTGGCATCGAAGACAAAGCTCTACAATGGTTAGAAGACTACCTCAAAAACAGATTACAATACACCGAAATACAACACATAACGAACAATATAGAAATGAAAACCAGATCATCTACAAGACCGTCAGATAATGGAGTGCCCCAAGGGTCAATTCTCGGACCACTACTATTCCTAGTCTACATAAACTCATTCCCCCAACACCTAGAACACAACGAAAACTGCATCATGTTCGCCGACGACACTACAATATTATATTCAACAAAAAATGAAGACAACAAAGAAGAAAAAACGAATCTCATAATTCAAAGAGCAATAAACACCTGCAAAGAATTAAATCTCAAAATTAACATGTCAAAAACAATAAACATAAACTTCAGAAACAACAACAATAACACAGGCCCCGAACCTAACCCAAAAAACAACGCAACAACACTCATAGCAACAACACCAAGCACTAAATTTCTAGGGATAACAATAGACAACACACTAAATTGGCAACAACACATAGATAAACTACAATCTAAACTATCAACCGCTTCTTACGCAATAAAACGAATCAGACAGCTAACAAATAAAAAAACAGCCATCATAGCCTACCACGCACTATTTGCTTCCCATTTGCGTTACGGTATCGTCGCATGGGGATCAGCTAGCGAACAAGAAATTCAAAAAATACTGATTATCCAGAAAAAACCATCAGAACAATAAACAAATTACCATTTAACGACCATTGTAAACCCTATTTCATAGAAAATAAAATTTTAACTCTAATATCCACATATATTTATGAAACAATAATCCTATCTATAAAGAACCCGCCTCCAACCCGAAACCAATGCCATGACTATAACATCAGGGCAGGCAAGAATTACAACTTACCACAACATAGACTATCAAAAACAAGCAAAACCCCAACATACATAGGATCTAAACTATATAACTTACTCCCACAAGAACTAAAAAATACATCAGTTAATAGCCCAAAACTATTCCCGCAAAAACTAAAAAACTATCTAATACTCAACCCATACTATTCACTATCAGACTTCTTAGAAGAACACAACTCATTGACTTAACTCACTAACTAAACTATTACAACCACATTCCCCCGAAAGGAAGAAATTTGACGTTTCCCCAATCTCAAGGATTGCGGAGAAGAAGAGGATGTAAGATGTAAGATGTAAGGTCTTAGACACGGTCACTGGTTCTTTTATTTAAAAAAAGTTCTAATGTCTGTTGTTTTTTTACTCATTTTGTTTAAACTGTAGATTCCATAGAAAAACAAAACAGAAAAATGATAATACTTTAATTAATTAATATAAAAACACCACTCATCTCATCTTAAATAACACAAACAAAAACACTTATTTTAATACATGAAGCACGAAAGCGGGAACAGAGCATGAACACTAGCTGACAACTGCTGACTGACTGGTAGAGATGGGCGTTATTTAACGCAATAGGAAAAATAATATGATTACTTCTTCGCACTCTATTACCAAGTAATAGGATTACTAGTTTTACCCTATTAATTTTGTAGCGTAGTCGACAGAGCTGCAGCCATCAGCTCTCAATGAAGTGACTGAACGCTGTGAACAGAACAAATAATAGGAAGGGTAATATGATTCCGCTCTCGATTACTGGTTTCACTCTGTTAATTTTGTAACGTAGTCAACAGAGCTGCAGCCACCAGCTCTCAATGTAGCTACTGAACGCTGTTAACGAAACAAATAATAGGAAGAGTAATATGATTCTGCTCTCACTCTGTCTCCAGAAATTGATGCGCGGTTGTAAACAGAATATTGAGAGGGTGAAGCAAGAACGGTCTGTAAAAACAAGAAACTATTGTCGTATTAGCCATATTACAATGTAGGCCTATTATAATAATTAATTATTTTTATTTCTTTATAATTTGTTGTATAATGTACATTTACACAAATATTCTGTAAATAATTGCGTTACACTTTAATATGTATGTGATATTATAATATTAAAGTAGCCTCTTCTTTGTTTTATCAGAAAAGAAATTTTAATATCTCATTATTCAATAGGCTTAGTGCTTTAGTATGTATGTGATATTTAATAATAAAAGTGAGAATAATCTCTTTTTTAGCTTAAGATCAATTTTAATTTAAATACCTTGTTATTAAAAATTATTTTATTATAATTATGAGCATTTGGAAAATTAAAAATATAAAAAAATCAAAAACAAGTTTTTGAAAGTATCTGTGTCATCTAGAACGATTTTAATACGACAACATTAACAGGTTGTGTCTAATATTCACTTCTGTATAGATAAAACTAATAGCGAGTACAATTTAATAGCGCATAGTAGATCGAGAACGAAAGAAACAATGTTATACAGTAATAGTCACGGTAATTAGAATAATACGGTAGGGTTCGAGAGAATGGGTGGTAAATCTTGGTGTCAGTGATGTCACACCGACATATCAGCTGGTTCACCTGTTACACTGGATGTAGTAATAATCAGTAACTGCTCTTTCTGATTCACTGTTTTCATTAACAACAAACCTGTAACCTGTTAATAACTATTATTAAGGCTATACAAATACTTTCAATAATAATATTATTATCATGCACGATCGCTCTCACCTGCTGACATCATTGCCACCGTCAACGGCATTTAACATTATAATAAATACGCAGTGAATAAAGTTTTTGCGTTGCTATTTTGCATTATTTGTTATATTTTTGCATTAATTATCGTTGTTTATATTTATTCGACGTGTATTATATTAAGTGGGACTCTATTTGAAAGTTCAAAAAATATACAATACAAACCAGTATTTGAAATACAATTAAAAAATTGTATTATTTACCATTAATGCACTGCCGTCGTATTTTTACAGATGTGCTGGCATAGTTTGATTATAATTTTAGATAATTTTTCTTATTTTAACGAATTCTCTGATTTGACCACATTTGTCTCTTAAATAAGCATAAGTTTTACATACAATTTATATATTTATTCAAACACTAGTAGTAGGTTATTAGTTTAGAATTTCTTTCATTTTCTTGCATTGTTGTCTATCAGCTCCTTTTTGGGAAAGAACTGTTCTTTTAAGATTTTTCTTCCTGTTTAGCTCTTTCATGCTTATGAATGATCGTATTCGGACATAACACATTGTAGCAAATTCGTCTATGTTATTAAATTGTTGTTGTAACTTATTCGCAAGTGTTTTCATGACATTATCACATTTATTAATACCGTTGCCATGAAATTCCTCAAACTCTTTTTTACATTGTAAAACTATTTCCATCTATTCTTGAGATGGGTTAATCAGAGACCCCCTTGATAAAGTTGAAAGCCAGTCTCTATTCTTAACTTGTACTAGTCCTGTTTTTTCACCATATATAAATTTCGATTGCAAGTTTCGTTTTTTAACACGATATGCAACGTATCCTGCCAACACTTTTAATAAGTCCGTTTTTAGACTAGGTTCGTCTTCGAGCTTGACAAGGGTGGACATTTCCTGAATAAAATCGTCAACTATTGGTTTGAATTCCTTGTCATCGAAATCATTCTCCGGTAATTTATTTTGCTCTAGAAACGGTTCGTTATCAGAGCTCAACTGACTTTAAGACTTCAACATTTAATGTCTCACAATTTTCACTTAAACAGTTTCCCGTTGTTATAATTTCATATGCACTACGACTAAGGAGAAGGGATTTTACTATGTGTTACTGTAGTAGGAAGAGGGTGGTCATAAAATTGTCCCATACCTCTAATTTGTGAGAAATAGGACTCCAGAACATCTTGATTAAATTTGGATGATAAAATGTAGCAATACATTTTATCATCCAATATAAAAAATTTTTAATAATGTAAATTGATTGTAAATGTTTAAACAGACCTTGCAGACTTATAATTGAAATCATAAATCCAAATTGGATTGGTAGTAACTTCGATTTGCCAATAACTCTCATAGAAGAACACAAATCAAAAAGTGTCTATAAAATGATATTTGTTCGATTAAATTTGTACCATATGCACTTTTGAGTTTATTCGTTGGATGGTGAGGAAGTTTTGATTTTAAAATGTCTTATCCATCATTTACCGTCAGACAAAAACCAACGACGTGATTGTTTCCAGGGGAAATATGCGAAAAATTGCCTTGCCAGAATATTTAGACAACAGTTCAGCTGCTTTCCTCACATTATGCCTTTCAGATCCACAACTAGAAGGTGTTTCTCAGAAATTTTAAATCATAACTTTTTTGGTGACTAACTAGATCTGCCCAAACACTTTTATTCACTGTATTTCCATTGGAAAGCTCATAACCATCATCTAATAGATGGTTTCTTAGAAGGTTTCGAAGATGAGGGACGTCAGAGAGACCCCAGATTACACGATTTTCTGAACAAGGGTTTTGTACACTAGGCTTTTCGTATGTAATTCCAAGATCTGATAATAGTTTACTGTTTGGGCCACCCATATCACAAACAAATTCTCGAACTCGAAATCCAGTTGACTCGATTACATTGATTGCGTCAAAAAACAACTTTGTTGTTAGTGTCTGGTCAAAACTGTAGTAAATTGGTTGTTTCCACTTTCTCCCTAAGCTTCGAATAATCATAATCTGAACGTTTAGTGTGGCTCCCTATATATATTTTGAAGGTGGTCATAACAAATTTCTGATTTTACTTTCATTTCATCGAAACATAAAATAACATATTTTTGAAAATTATCATTACAAATAATTACTGATTGGCCCTTCAATAGACTTATACTAACATATAAAAACCCAGGTGGAGTCGAAAATTGTGCCAGTCGTCGTTTAATTGTTACCTCACTTGGTAGAGGATAATTCAAAACTTCTCGTGGATACAAGAGAGCTTTTTTTCGATAAACAACGTACTGTAACAGCCTTTTATATGTCTTCAGAAGCCCAATTTGTACCTTTATTTTTCTGTATATATTGTTGCTGGCATAATGAAAACATATTTTTAAATTTGTTCAGTTTATGCTTTAATGTGTCTACAAGTAAATTGGCTGACTCCAAAACATTAGTCAGTTTTTCAATGATTTCTTTTAGAGATGAGTTTTCTCTAAGTATTGACCCAATGTCTATTAAGTTACTTTTTGTATTTTGTAATAAGGATTTTGTGAGAAACTTCTAAGTTGTTCATACGAAACTTCTTGTTTAGATTTATCTAATAAAGAGGTAAGAATTTGTTGAAGACTACTGCTTTTTGACTAGGTAGATGATGTACTCGGCCCCAATGGTGCTTTAAGGCTTGGGAAAACACTTTTCTTCAAAATAAATCTTGGTCTAAGATTCAATAAATCTGACTTTAAATCTCTCTTAAAATCACATGCTGTAAAGTGCTCAGAACAAATGACTGCCGTTTTAGAATTAAACACATCCTTCCTCTTACAAAAATGAACCCACTGTTTATGAATTATTTCATCTTTAGGTAACCTATGGAATGTTATACCTAACTGTTTACCTTTATCGCTTTGATTTGTACACCCCACAACTGCACAACAAGGCATGTTTACTAACTCACTTATTCACAAACAACACACAACAACAAAAGTGCGACTAAAACAAACTGAATTCATAAGAATGCACGGCAGCTGGCTCAGCCGTGCGGTGGCAGTGACGACGGCACTGACACGAAAGTGCACTGCACATCCTCGTGCTCCCTATCGTCTTCCATAATTTCCAAATTTGTATTGCTTATTAATATACGCACCGGTATATATTGATATTGTTTTTAACGGTTGGTTAATATTAAAAGATGGTTCCATTGGTTTGTCCTATTAATCCAATAAAAAGATGGTTTGGTTTGGATTTGAAAATGTATAAATAAATAACATGTCAAGTACTGAATCAGCTGTTTAAATTGAGCATAAAATTGATACTCACTCTTGAATTATTACAACAGTTATTATGGTTTTTTAAAATAATCAGTTCTTTTGTCTGAAAATGGTCTATTTTTATTTATACTGGCCAAATTCCCATAATAGTACTAATAGTATTATTAAAAGTATTTGTTTAGCCTTAATAATAGTTATTAACGGGTTACAGGTTTGTTGTTAATGAAAACAGTGATTCAGAAAGAGCAGTTACTGATTATTAGTATAATCAGTGTAACAGATGAACCAGCTGATATTTCTGTGTGACGTCATGGACACCAAGATTTACTGCGCACCATGCACGTGAACCCTACCGTATTATTCTAGTTACCGTGGTAATAGTATCAAGTAGATTGCCTGACTAGAACGATCCGGTCAAGCGGTAATAGGGTATAAAAATAATAGGATGAGTCACTCTATTACCGAAGCTCTGTGGAACGTTGCAGCCTATTACCGGAATGTAACTATATTTTCCCACTCTACTGACTGGGCTGGGCAGACCGCCGGCCGCGCTAAACACGACTCGATTCAGTCAGCCGCGCCAATTTGAAGATGGTAGGTAGTCGAAGTCAACCCGTAATTAATTCTTTTGTATAAGTGGGATGCTAATACTCGCACTGATCTTCATTTTGGATTAATGGCATTCTAATTTATTATTATTAGTATATATAGAGTCAACATGCATTTAAGTTCATCGTTCATTTAGTAACTTTTACATAACATTATATTCCTTATAAATAAAAATTAAAATTCACACGAAGGTTGGGGGAGCATTGTTTATTGTGAATAAAATATGTAGCTACAACTACCCCATAGTTGTATCTTAAAATATCCGGACAAGGAGTTATAGCTTCTTTTTTGGTGTGATTAAAGATTAGATACCACTTCTCTACTATATTTACTACTTCAGTAATTTGGAGTCTGAGCACGGGCACACTCCACTTTAGTCAGTTGCCTCTTGACCTTACGATGGCGATGTTTCTACACGTTCGCGAGAGAAGAAATTTCCTAGAAAGAAGAGTTTTGAATAAATGTAAGCAATTACTGCGTTTTGAATAGGAGAGTATTGATTTTCTAGCCTCTGAATTCCTTCCTCCGAGTGATGAAACTCGAGGGAAAGCACTTTCTCTAAGGCAGCGCATGGAAATTTTTTTGCGTTATGTCGCTGATCCTGGTTTTCAAAGTGGTGTTGCAGAAGACATTGGAGTGGAACGCTCAACAGTGTGTAAAAATATAAACTACGTTATGGATTGCATTCTAAACAAAGCTGAACAATGGATTCACTTCCCAAACACAGTTCAAGAAATAAATAATGCGATGGTGATGTGGCAAACCCATTTCAATTTGCCAACTGTTGTGGGTGCATTAGACTGCACCCACGTTGAAATAAAAAAGCCTTAAAATTTCGGAGATGAATGAATATGTCAATCGTAAGGGTTAACCAAGTATTAATGTGCAGGCCACATGTGATGCAGAGGAAAGATTCACTAGTATTCCTGTGGAATGGCCAGGCTCCGTACATGACTCGAGAAGGAGTGTAGTCCGAGAGATAATTTCTAGATATGGTGGCGCAGCGTGTTTGCTTGGTGATTCCGGCTACGGAATATATGATCACACCTTTCAAACCACCCCAAGACGACATTCAGCGTCAATTCAATCGCATTCATGCAAGGGAAAGGGTGATTATTGAAAGTGTTCAGACAACTCAAAATGCGATTTCCAATTCTTAGTAACTATATAAGAGTAAAGTTACCGAGAATAACTTAAGGTTTTGGTCAGCTGTGCTGTGCTGCACAATGTAGCAAAAAATCTCAAAGATCCATTAAACTTTGATGATGTGGATGAGGAACCTGATGGGAACTTGGATGAAGACACATTAGTTGAAGAAGATATTGGCGGAGGTATGATTGAGAACGATGCAACGAAGCTACGTGGAGAAGAAAAGCGGAATAATATGCTTCCTTTTATTTAAATATAGTTCATACCCAGAAAAGTAACTGAAACAGGTTAATATTTGACCGAAACATTCTAGTTTCATTAATTAATTGTCTTAATATGTTGTAATAAAATGAATTTCTTATCCTAAACCCTACTTCTTAACAACAACAAAAACACAAATAAGTTGCTACTATGCTCCCTGCTTCTGCAAAGTATAGCAGCAACGATCGTGGTCATATTATTTGATAAATTTACCACTGTACAGTGTACAGGTGCCTTACATTTTTGGGTTGAGTGTACAACTGATATGACCACGATCTTTGCTGCTATACTTTGCATAAGCAGGGAGCATAGTAGCAACTTGTTTGTATTTGTGATTTATGTCTGAATTTTTTTTTTTTTTTTTTTTTAGGTAGTAGGGTTTATGATAAGAAATTAATTTTATTACAACATATTAAGACAACTAATGAATACAACTAGAAAGTTTCAAACGTCACTGATTCGGTTCTTTTTTCTGTGCATTCAGTTTTTAGTTTTTCCAATTTAATTTTCTCCCTTTCAATTTGGATCTTTTGGAGCTGGAATTGTTGCAATAGAATAATTCGTTGCAGTTGAGATGTTGAAAGGTCTTGGGTTTCATCTGTTTCATAATTTAATGCTTTTTTACGGAAGGTCGCACATAAGTATCGTTATGTGAAGTGGATGAAGATGAAGGTTTTGCAGACGTTTCATTACTGTCATTTGACTTTTCTGATACTTCTGTGACACTCGTAGACTTTACAACTCCTGGTGTGAAACTTCCTGGAACTTAAGTAAAAACTGGATACAGTACTTTAGTAAAAACAGCCTCACCCAATATTGACAAAAATAACTTTTCCCACTCTTTCAATTTTATTTTTCTGTTTCCCGTTTCCTTGATGTCTGTCTTTTTCTTCAACTTAGTTTTCATGTTCTGCAACATTTTGTTCATTTGAGAGGCAGTAACAAGAGTTCCTGTTAACGTTGAATATTCCGAACAAACAGTTTCCCATGTCATTTTCTTTTCAAAAATAATTTTGGGTAAGCGAGACTTGTCCATCAGTACTGTATTTTCGGATAGAAGTTTTATGAATAACTCTCTGTCTGTCACTTTCTTCTCAACATCGACTTCATCTTCAGACGAAGACATGATTAAAAATCCAGTAATGAATGTAGAAAAGCACAAATCGAGGGAGCGTAACAACTGTCTGTGTATTCAGAGTGTCAGCGACAGGACGGTTGGGACAAAGCTGCAACGGTGGTAGTGAGGAGTGGGGAGCGCAAGTTCAGACAGGAAAGGTAGTTGCAACTACGGTGAAGTTATATCTACCCGTAGATATATCTCCAGTATTTCCGGACGGGCGTAGATTAACTTCGGAGTATTAGTGTTTGTTTAATCACTCCGATTTGAGATAACGCTAACACTACATACTAGTGTCTACTAAGTAGTTGCTACGTTTTAATCACTTCGCTGAATAATGTTGGTTGTAAATCTAGCCACTTGAAATTGCCCTGCTGACTAAAGTGTCTCCACATGTTACTTTTCAAAGTTCGATTGAGTCTTTCAACAATTGAAGCTTTCTTATCCGTCTAATGTATCTTCAAACCTGTTGAGCACAAAATAAAAATTATCTGTACTATTAAATTTCTTAATATTTCTGGATCATTTCTAAAACTGACGGGAAGTCTATCAAATATCAATTCAAAATCTTCGTTATGAGTACGAGATCAACCTTAAGTACGAGGTCAATACTAATCATGATGATGCATTACTTCTAATATTTATAGACGTCATTTGTTACGTAACTCGACGATTCATCAGTTCAAAAGTTATAATGGTGTAAATAAGGCGAAGATTACTTTTATAAGCTGGTATTCTGGAAATGTTTTTTCATATATTCCTTAACGATGTTTTCAAATGGTTTTATATCGAAACCAAATGTTTTATGGTATACAAGATAACACCTTCAAAGGCTTCCTAGTTATTACTAACAAAGATATAAATCTTGATCATATTCTGTAATAAACACTTATTTCGGTATTGTAATAAACTCAAAATCCATCACTGTTCCACTTCCACGATACATGGTTAAAAAATAAACTGTCAAAAAATTATAAACTAATTACTTTTATTACAACTTTTATCGATAGATGTTACAATATTACATTGAAGTATTCCTTGTGAAGGTAAACAGTAGTTAATAGTTTGGTTATTACAGTATAATAATATTTAGAATCACCACTTGTCCACACAGTTGATGAAACAACCCACTTTGTTCTGGAGGAAACACGTAATCACAACGAAGCCTCTCTTAAAATTTTTGACGAGCTTTAATAGTGTCTTGATTTAACAAATGTCGTTGCTTATCCATATTTACTCGATATTACTTAGGTTGATTTAGTTCTTAGACTTACTCGATGTTACATTTTTTAAAACTCATATACACTGCCAGTACTCGATGTACTGCTCGAGTTTTCAGTAAAATTCATTAGCACGAAACATATCAATAAATAAATAATTGTTTGTCATGAGTAGGACTAAACTCATTTATATTACATTCAAGAGAAGAAATAGTACATTCATCACACACAAAAAAACAAGGCACATTAGTTCAAAATAAACTAAGACATTCATAAAATAAAGACAAGTTTTATATTGTTGTTTGAAAGTTATTTATTAGCATTGGATTGTTCATGATATGTAGATAATATTTGGAAATTTCCAAAGCTTCGAGTGTTTAGGAAACAAACAAAACATTTCGATAGGTATAACAAAATCCTGCCGTCTTCAGGTGTACTTACTAACTTAGCCTACATCTTAAACTACTTTTTCCCCCTTAACCCATACTAAATTAGAAGACTTATACATTTACAGAACCCATACTAAATTAGAATACAATATATAATTTTTATCTTTGAACCATTGAACAATTTAAATTATTATTCTGTTCAATTTTACCTTATGTTCATTCTGCACAAAAGCAATTTCAATCCAATTCTATATAATGTACATTAAGCCCATCCTACATTATGCATTCTATCACCCTAGATATAACAGGTACAAGGGCAACAGGCCTATAATTATTTACATTGATCTATCCCCCTTTTTGTAAACAGGCACCGTTACAGTCACTTTTAAACACTGTGGGTAAATACCATCATTAAACATCCAGTTTATAAGGTAAGTGAGCGGTATTAAAATATAAATGTTGCTTTGGCTTATTCGAAAAACTATTGTAGTAATTTAAACGGTTCATTTTTTTAGATCCTGTGATGCCAAATGAGATTTTATCCGCTATAAGAAAACTGAAAAATAAAAGATCCTCAGGGTGGGATTATGTTCTTATGTTTTTAATTAAACGGGTAGGTGAAGTTTTAGCCCCCCATTTGGCCTCAATATTCAATCAGTGCTTCACGTTGGGGATATTCCCGGATCTGCTTGAGTACTCCATCATAAAACCAATTAAGAAAAACAAAGATAAAAGTTTGGATGATTTTCGACCTATTTCATTGTTATCAGTTTTTTCAAATTTGCTGGAAAGAATAATTTTAAACAGACTTTTTCCTTATCTTGAAAAACATCAAATAATTAACAAAGAACATTTTGGATTCAGGCAAAATCTTTCAACCATAGATGCAGTTTCAAAATTTATCGTTTTTCATCATTAAGAATATGGATAGTAAAACCTCTTCTGCAGCAATCTTTTGTGATTTGTCATTGACAGAAACATATTGCTAGAAAAAATGGAAAATTATGCAATCAGAGGTCAAGCAATTAACATCATTAAATCCTATTATTA
This sequence comes from Stictocephala bisonia, assembly GCA_035578905.1. NCBI lineage: Eukaryota > Metazoa > Arthropoda > Insecta > Hemiptera > Membracidae > Stictocephala > Stictocephala bisonia. The sequence continues at coordinate 16,594 of JAQJVL010007869.1, forward strand.
AAAACGTTTTCAGTTGGTGCGAATAAATGACCAAGGTGGCTCATATGACTCCGATTGGGAAATTTGCCATACAAGATCCCACAGGGATCGATATTAGGGCCGATTCTTTTTTTAATTTATGTCGCAGACTTGCCCAAAAAAGCTGATTCCACCTTTTCAAATACAATTCAGTACGCTGATGACACTACTGTAGTAGTCCAGGAAGGGAGTCAAGGTGGTCTTGATCATAATATTGAGGATTGTATTTTTAATTTAAGCACCTGGTTTAAAGAATAGAATAAGATAATGAATTAGAATAAGTCGATACAACTAAATTTTTGGGTGTAATGGTTGATTCCAATCTGAATTGGGAGGATCATATTAATTACCTTTCATCCAAATTAACAACTGGACTTTATATAATTAGAAGAATATCTAATTATATATAATTATAAACAACAACTGTCATTAAATTGTTACTATGGCTTTTTTTATTCGTATATAATATACTCAATAATACTGTGGGGTTCCTCTTCGAAGCAAAACATGCAGAGAATATTTGTGTTACAAAAAAGAGCTCTCAGATACATTGATCATCTGAAACATAATGAATCTTGCAGAGATTCTTTTCGGTCAAACAATATTCTCACAGTTCCTTCTATTTATATATACCAGTCGATCATTTATAATGTTGAAAATAATTTACTAGAATGCAATACAAGACACCATAATTATGACACTCGCCATAAAAAAATCTTTTCAGAATCACATCGTACAAAACTATATGAAAGTAAACCTAGTTATATGGACAAAAAGTTTTTTGGAAAACTTCCTTTATCGCTAAGAAATCTAGCTTATACAAAGAGTTTTAAAACTTAACTTAGTGAATGGCTCATCAGCCAGTGTTTTTATAGTTTTGAAGAGCTGTTTGTATCCTGAGGGGAAATCTTTACCACATTACAGGCTCATAATGTTAATGAATGTATTAAACATTTGATTTACAATTTTACTTCACAATAATTAAATTGTTACTCCACTATTGTTAAGTAACAGATTAGAGTTGTTTGACAGTAAATATATCTGCACATTTTATCCTTTTGGTTATCTATTATCTCAATTGAATCATTGTAAATGTTGTCTTTTATCTCATGTATTTTTTATTGCTTAATTTCTATAGATTAAGAGTTCTGGTTTGTTTGCAACAAACCTGTTATGGTTGACGACTTTTGTACCCTGAATAGGGTTTGTGTAATGAGAATAAATAAAGAAAATGGATTAAAATTTAATGAAAACAAAACTGAAATAATCAAATTCAAAACTCGTGAACCTTTACAAAATTCAAGTAAAACCGTAAACTTATTTTATAAATTTTTAGGGATAGCCATTGATGCGAAATTAGAATTTTCTATACATATTGATATAAAAAATTAAATTCTTCTTGTTTTGCTCTTAAAGTATTATCAAACTCAGTTAATCAAAACATTTAAAAAACTGTTTACTTTGCAACTATTCAATCTAGATTAACTTATGGGTTGGTAATTTGGGGAAGTACTTTGTGTGAAAAATTTATTAGAATATTTCGAATTCAGAAAAGGGCCATTAAAATTTTGCATCATGTTCCAATTGATGAGCCCTGTAAACAAATATTTCAAGGATCAAAATTATTAACATTACCTTGTCTTCATATTTATGAATTATGTAAATACTTCTTGAAAAATAGAATCATTTTTGAAAATCACACGAATGCGTATAACACAAGACGTAATTTCATAATATATCCCTCGCACTCAACAGCAAAATTTGAAAAATCTCTCAATTATATGACCTGTAAGGTAATTAATAAATTCTTATTATTAGAAAAAGACACAGACTTTAACAATTTTTTTTGAAGAAGGTCAAGCAATATTTGGATGACAATGCATTTTATACTTTGAATGACTTTTTTAACAGTAGTGCTGTTAGTTTAAGCTTTGAGATAACATTGTACTTGTACTCATCATCAATGTATGACTTTTCTCTATGTACATACTTGTATATTTATGGAGAAATAAAACTCTTATTCGATGCGGGGAAGCCTTGTGAGAACAATAGTTGTACTGTTAGGGTACACCATGGGGCAAAAATTAAAGATATAAAACATTTATTGATGGGTTTCTTGTGGCACCAACCTAAAATCAATTCATTTTCATGTAGGAACTAATAACTTACCATCAAAATATAACGGAGGTACTGGATACAAGGGGGGGGGGTGAAAAGCGCAAGGCATTGCATTATATGGCGGACCTGTTGTACACAACACGAACCCGTTTTCCCAACAGTGTTGTCTTAGTCGGCAGCACTTTACCAAGGTCTGACATTAGTGGTACTGCATTGGCACATTTTAATAACCAGTTGGAACTGATGTCTGGAAACATTGGTGTTGTCTTCAACTGGAATCAGTTGGTGCGAAGGTACCATCTGGCTCGAGATGGCAGGTACCTTAACAGAAAAGGCATGTCTGTGTTTGGAGCAGCACTTTTGGATATCTACGATCAGCTTATGTCATGTGAAATAGCTTCGGATGGGGTATTGTCTAACTATGGTGGCGCTGTGGTGTACTTCCAGTTGACATTGTCAGAGATGATTTATTGAAACCTGTGGCTGATGGTGTAGACGCTGTACCGGAGGGTGTGTGTAGAAGAGCTACAAAACGCAGTGACAGGTTGGCTCCACTCACAGTCGGCAGATTTTTATAAGGAGGGCATTGATAAGACAGTCAAAAGATATGACAAGTGTTTAAATCGATTTGGTGACTACGTGGAAAAATAAAGTAAAGTTGTAGTTTTAAGATGTATATAATAAAATTATTCTATCTTCACTGGATTCATTTTTATTTCAAAACTGAGGTTACTTTCTGGATAACCCTCGTATTTATATAAAAGTCTGAGGAGTGATTCCTGCATAACTCCGCTAGTCATCATCATTGGTCAAGACTTTAACAGTTATAACTGTTTTTCGATTTTGGTTAGTTGAAGTAATTGGATCAACCGATTGTAGTTTTTGCAATTGGTTGAATTTATTTACAACTGAAAACAGTTGTTCATTTGCCTGATACTGAAATCAGTTATTAGGCTGGAACCAGTTGTTTGGACCATCAGTTTATTTACAGTCATGTAGTTGTTTCTTGGAATAACCCACCCTAGTTATAAAGAAAAACCACCCCTGTCCTATTTTGAATATTGCTTCCAGCATCGAACTATGATTTATTTATATTAATAATTCATTTAATTATCAATCAATTTTCCCTTATTTGACGTTACTACAATAACTTATTTTTAAATGGCAATGCATAGTAATTATAGTGTACCTTTTTGTAAACCTCTAAACTAAGTATATTTTAAAAAGTGGCATTAGAGTTAGAAAATAATAAAAAAAATATAAAGAATCTCTTGAAATTCAAAACGTCATGAAACAATACATTTTATGGACTGGTTGGAAATCCAACTGTGTACCACAATAAATTATTTTCATTTTCAACTCTTAAGCGACAGCATTCAATTATTTAGTCAGATTTCAGATATGTAAACAACTGTTATATCCTGTTATTTCAGATATGTAAACAACTGTTATATCCTGTTATTTCAGATATGTAAACAACTGTTATATCCTGTTTTAAGATACTGAATTCCCTCATACAGTTAGATGTGTATACAACTGTTTTCAATAGATGCATCAGTCTAAAAACATTCTATAGGCGATAATGATGCAGGCAACTGTTTTCAATCGGCTGTTCATTCAACTGAAACAACCAACTGATTTGCCAATCAACAAGAAATCTGCCTATAACCCCTTATCTTTTGTTTTTGAGGCAGTAGAGTCTAAAAGATTCTTTTCTCAAATATGATGGTATGTTAAGGTAAAGAATTCATTTAATTCATGTTTCCTTGGTGTGTCATTTTAAAATTAATAATTTTTTCTGAGGTCAGAGAACACATAAACTTTCTCTTCCAAAATCTAAAGGTATATTCAGGAGATAAATACCTGTAGTATGATCCCCATTTGGGCGTTTTTTTTTAGTATTACCCATACCTTTTTTTTGTTTGTAGAGAAATCTTTTATTTTGAGGGCAGTGACTACATTTTGCTTTTTCAAAATCTCATGAGATACTTGGGATTCATGAGCAAACATCTTTAATTTGTATTCCCACGTAAAAAGTTGAAGCCGTTATTTACGTTTTCAAAACACATTGACACCATATTTGTGATAAAACGCCTACATTCTTCTTTATGAGTAAAAAAGTATTTTTTTAAAAATTTTTCTTGGGATATCAGAACGGGAGCTTCTATTGAAGTATGTACAGTACATGATAAGGGTGTGTCTGTGAGTCAGTCACTATTATCAGGCTACATAGTGGCCTAGGAGACACCCCTGTACGCCTTGTGTAACAAGCTCACTCGCAATGCTTGCCTTTAGCACTTTTATTGAGTCAACCTAAGGCCTTGCCAAGAAACTTTGATACAGGCCTTTTTGTTGATCTCTGCCTTGTGGGAAGGCTAAGCCTACCACCACCAGGGAACTCTGCTATATCCTTGTTTTTTTTGGATCAATAATAATTATTGATTTTGAGGGAGGTAAAACCCATAAAAATGTCTTCATCCAAACCTAATTGTATGTTAGGAACAGAGATAAAATACTTTAATTTGCCACATTTCACTTGGCTGTGTTAGTTTAACATTACAAATTTTTTAAAATTTTGGGGTATTTAGGGAAGGGGAGTCAAATCATTAAACATTGTCACACTTATATGAATACCTGCAGTTTGCTACCCAACTTGGGTGATATTTTTTTCCCCTAACATTTCTTACTCACACGCACAGGCCAAATTTAGAAAATTTTAATCATTACATTTATGAGCTAAATAAAAAAATACTTTTTTACAATATTCCTAAGAGAAATACATTGGAACCATGTTGGGGCGAAAGGGTTTCAGACAGAGGGCTTCAATTTAAGAATGAGAATGATAGGTGTGTGTCATTTACTTGGAGGAAGTTCTGAACAAAAGAAGCACGAGTTTCTAATATAACACTTTTTGATTCACACAAGAGTATGATAGAAGTGGAGGGAAAGTAAAATTCAAATTGCTGCGTTTCTTATTTAATTCATTTTTAAATACAATTACAAGGGCTTTCTAACAATACAAAAAAATTACTTAACCTTAATAGGAGAGGGCAAGGAAGGGGAATAAGGGAGAGGATAGTATCAAAATCGATTTGACTTTTTCGGGGTCGACGCCTGGGCTTTCGTGTGTCACGGCTCCATTCACACAACACAACATCTGATAAGAAGTCTTTGCCATCTTTATACACAATCCTTGACGAGTCCTTCTTCAAGAGCACAATTGGGTAGACTGGGAAGGGCTAGCTCAACCATTAGAATCACTTTTAACTGATGTTT
>JAQJVL010007870.1:0-22001 GCA_035578905.1 Stictocephala bisonia
ACCAATACTGCTACCAAAGAAAACAATTAAATTGATTTATAAAAATTTCAGGGAAAAAAACCCCAACAAAAAAAAATTGGCCCCAGATGTGTTTGAAGCAATCCCTCTAATTTGTTAGATATGGCCTGACTTAATATAAAGGGTTAAAGCCTGCGTCTAGACTTATGTTGTAGAGTCATAATGTGGCTTTGTATTTCAGACTTGACACTACTGCTTCCTCACATCCTGACCACAAGGTCCCAGTAGTTTGCTGCCTGAGCTAATGCTAAGGATGGTCTTCCTCTTAGGCTAACCGGAAGAACCAACTAGACCGGTGATCAGCGCAAGTGAGATAAATTAATTCCAACATTTTTTATTTACCATTGTCACACACTACCATTGGGTGTTTTCCTAATAATTCAAAGCTTTTGCTTTTACTATAAACAAAAAATTACTTTTATCATTTAATGATTTTGATAGTGAAACATGTGTGGAATTAACTCTCTTATTCCTTGTCAGTGTGGTTTTTTTTTATGTTTGGGGTTGTATTACTGTGGCTATGATTTCCTTTATCCAAAGTGTTAACACTCTACAGACTACTTCTACTTGAAAAATAAACCTGTAAATTTTAAATTTAGCAATTATCAATTTGATTTTCTTAGTATTTTTCTACCAATTATTTGTTGAAAATTACTGTAAATCCATGGGGAAAATATCTATAAAAAAGCTTAATATAATAAAGATGTAGATTATATATTTTCTCTTATATTAATTCTATAAAAAATTGTTTTAGCCTGGCATCTTTACTCTCCAAGTTCCGCATAGATTATAGTGACTTATTGTTATCCCAGAACATATCCAAAAAAGCAAAAGAAGAAACAAAGAAGGAATTTGAGAAAATGATAGAGAACTTTCGGCCTCAAGATGAGAACATCACAGAAGAAGGTACTGAACTTCCATAAAGTAAGGGTTTGTTATTTTATGGCCTAGTGGTAAAAGTATCTTGGTTTGTTGATGATTTATAAATAACTTATTATTGATACTTGTGGATTCTATGAATGTAAGTCATATGTATTGTTATAATTCTTTTCTTAGGAGTTCCAAAATTAAGTGTAACCCCTGATTGCTAAATTATATTTTGCACTGGACACGTATTCTAGTGATATTCAATTAATTCTTGCTCTTCAGTTTTGAGTCATTCGCTCCATTACTTCTTTGCTTTTCAATATATTTTTAAAGTCAAATTTGAAATCAATAACACATTTTAATAGATATAAACAGTGATAGATTTACCACTAGACAGACTAGGAAGCTGCTAGGGCCGCAGGCTACAGGGGGGCTGCCAAGAGGCAGCAAATATTCCACTAATGTGCTAAGCGTAAAAGGGCCCTCACGATTTTCTACACAGCTACCTGCTAGATTTCATAAAGTATATACGAAGTCTGACCAAGGCATAGTCAGGGTTTGATTCAATTAGTGGTTTCTTCTTCAGTCAGTGGTTCGTATTTACATTGACGTACTTGTCTCTTCATTAATATTACTCCTGGTGAAGTTAACCAAGATAGTAGCGTACCTCCTTTAGCAGTTCTTCTTTTATGTTGTAACATTCGTTCATGTGGAGTACAGTTTGTTGGCAGTGCAGAGAAGAGATTGAATTGAGTGCAACGATTCACCAAGCTTATTTTTTATTATGTCTGTGTACGTGGTTTATTTCTATAACCTATTCTATAAGAACACTCAATTCAATCTCTTCTCTGCACTGCAACAAACTGTACTCCACATGAACGAATGTTTCAACATAAAAGAAGAACTGCTACCAGAAGTTACACTACCATCTAGGTTAACTTCACCAGGAGTAATATTATGAAGAGAACAAGTACGTCAATGTAAATACGAACCACTGACTGAAGAAGTAACCCTAATTGAATCAAACCCTGACTATGCCTTAGTCAGACTTCGTTTGATGTAGGGAAATAAACTGTAAAAATCAGACATCTTGCACCTGCGGATAATTTGCTCCAGAAGACATGAACCAATGAAACCAGATTTCAACCATTTAGAGAGACTGAAACAAAGAACAAACACCTACGATCATCGCTTCCTCCTGCGAATCAACACCCACCAGTACAACTAACAACCTTCGCTCCTCTGAAGTATCAGTTACATAATGTTACTCCAAACTATTTGAGAAGCTATATCACAAATGAAGAAGGGAAGAATGTTTATGATTAACGATACTTGTTGAATATTCTTTATCAAAACTCTTTGTAATGTTCCAAACATATGTTTTATACATACATATGTTAATATTTCTCAAAACCAATACTTTTTAAATTTAAACAAAATAATGCTGTTGTTTAAAGTTGATTAAAGCCTTGCTTTTTCTTACTATATTTCAGATTACTTAATTATTTATTCACAACACTAGTCTTAGGTGATTAACTGATACGTATTTAAAGTTTATAAGTGGTTATGAACATATTTTGTTTATTGTACTGTGTTAAAGTGAAAATTCAATGTTATTCTAAAGGACAATTTCTAATCAACTAAACAACGATGTAATGAGCACAGTAAAAATGTCAACACTTATTAACATTAGAATAAGCAATTGTACCAAGGCTATCCAAGAATAAGTTTTACCTTTTTAGAAACACATTAATTTACTATACTATTTTTAGAACATGTTTTCAATATATATTTATAAAGGAAAAGTGTAAAAAAAATTACAATGGATTAGAAAAACTGTGTTTAAAAAAAAAATTAAAGTTAACTAAATACCAACCTACAATACAAGTATTATTTACCAAACTAGCTAAAGATAGGAACATCTGAATATTTTTCGTCACTGGCGGGGAGGAGGGCTGCACAAAAATTTGCCAAGGGCCGCAAAGGTCCAAATCTGTCACTGGATATAAACATTGTATCTAAAGCGAAGTACATTTCATAAAAATAACAATCCATGGATCTGTGTGTTACAGATGAGACAAAATACTTGATGGAGTCAGAATTGCTTGTGTTGGCGGAGAAGACTAATCGACATATGAGGCTGCGGGAGTTACTATTGGAACACTCTCGAAACTCCACTTTTGTAGTGATGTGAGTAAACGTACATCGACTGCAGTTGAAAGTGTCTTGGTGAAGTGAGAAAATATTATAAGTGATTTTTGACCAAGTAAATTTTTTTATACAATGGAATACATTTTTTTATTTTGGAGCAGCTACAGATATACAAAGAAAGAGCCAATCCAGATTTTGATTGTACAGGTTTGATTGTAGAAACCTTTATTAAACAGGTTTATAATTAATAATTAACTAATATAAAACTGTCTATTTTGTTAAGGACTTTGCCGATGCCCCGCAAAGGCACTGTATCAGCACCTCTCTACTTGGCATGGTTGGAACTGCTAACCAAAGACATGCCACCCTATCTCATCCTTCGTGGAAACCAGACTTCAGTTCTCACATACTACTCGTAGCCAACTCACCTCGCATTGTGTAAAATAAACCATTTAACTCTCTCGCAATATTTATTTCTCTCTATTCCTTAATTTCTTTGCTGTCTCAACATAAGGTTAGAATACACTGCAGCGTCGCTATCATGTAATCATTCATATTTGCACAAGCTGTGTTGGCGTCCCAAATCTAAATAATCATGGTTAAAGTAATAAGTCCTTTTGTATGGGTCAATGCCACTGTACTTGTATGGGCGGGCGGGTGGGTCAATGCCACTGTACTTGTATGGGTGGGTGGGTGGGTCAATGCCACTGTTTGTGTATGGGTGTTGGGTCAATACCACTGTACGTGTAAATGTTTTATGAAGAAATATTGTCCAGCTCTTCTAATCGGTTCAGTTAAAGATGAGTTATTATTATCTTGGGCTACTTTGAGAGTAGTTAACTATATTATTGAAGGACCACGAACATGATAAGCCATTCAATAATTAATACAATAATTATTAACCTATCTCTAAAAAATCAGTAGCAATTCAGTTCTAACAAGGTGAAGAATAGTTTGCTTTATGAAAAACAATTTTCATAAATTAATTGCTATTTTTAGGATCTCTAGCTACTTAAAAGTCTGTATACTTTTAATTCCATTTCATATCTTAATTTGTTACAGAATCATGATCTCCTATCCGTACTTTTTTATTAAATAATCTATTTATCTTCATCAAATAATTCAAGTATTCAGAGAATGAGACCATTGAAATTATTAGCAATAGTGTCCTACTTACAGTGGCATAACTTCAGAGGAGCAGTTTGCTCCAAGCTCCCAACCAAACCTTTTATTAACCTTATTGTACTTATCTAGATGTACACCACTCAAAAGTTAATTTTGAAAAACAAATATTAATATAATTTGAAAATATTGCAATTGAGTTTCATTTTTATCAAATAAGTAGTTATATATTGTACTGTTTGTACAGGGAATCCTATAATTAATGGACAGGATTGCACAGAAGACTTTTTATTCTCATTAAATTGGACCTGAAACTTTTCTACAGAGTTACAAAAGTTCCAACATTTCTTTAAAAAAACGAATAACACTTGAATGGTTGAGTGAGTTAGTATTAAATCGCTAGGATTAAAAATTTGCAATGAAAAATGTTCCTCCAAAATTAACGTCCGATTAGTGATTTTCAAGTTAGATTACAGATTTCCAGTGGATTTTTTCTCGAATTCTGATTGAATAAATTTTGAGACTTTTCACATAACTTAGTAACAACTTGTTAACAAGTCGTTAGACATTTATTTCAAAGAGTATATTTTCCATTGGACACATGTTATTCTATTATTTCAGCCTCTGATCTAACCCAGTCTGGCTATCTATTCACATGATTGACATATTTTTGTAAGAAATTTTTATATTTTAATAACTCTATAGCTGTTTGAAACTCCATATCCAATATTTTAAAAGGAAAAAGTCAAAGTGTTTGTTCAAGAATCATGCTATGTAATTCTGTCCATGATTACAGACACCCTGTACATTGTAAACGTGCCTCCCTCGGGACTTGCCTCCACACCCCTATTCACTTTTTCTACTCTCTTCACTAGACTGTAATCCTTTCATTCATCCAAGAGTTAGTATGAATGAAGAGATAGGCCCGGGGGATTTCCCAATAGGCACAGGCCTATGGACGCAAGCTCCCAGAGGGCGCATGGCCGAGAGAAAATTTTTTTTCAAAATATCTAGAAATAAAAATAAATATCCATAAATTAACATATTTTTTAATTGATTTTAAAACGTCAGGCTAATAAAGCCTCGTGGCGCTGGCTGTCCTTATTCTTTCGATTCTTCCGATTCATTCTCTTCATGCTAACATAACCTCGAATTCGTCCGTGGAACGGAATGTTTATCATTCATCCCTCAATAATAAATATAAACAACGGCATTCCCTTCAATTTTCCATTATGTAGTTTAAAATCATTAAAAAAATGTTTGACTAATAATGGTTTTCTAATAATGTAATGTGTCACATTATCAAAATACTTCATGTAAGCTTTGTTTCTGAGATTAAACCTATTTTATAATGTATTACAGAGTTTTTTAATGTTTGCCCAAATGGCTAAATTGTATAAAACCAAAGTTATTAACCAATCTTTATTTTATACATTAACAGTATTTTGTTAAGCCCAGAACCAAGTAAATTCCCAAAAAAACTTGCAATGATAAAATTCCATCGTGTAGTGGTGTTTAAGCAATTAACATATAGGCCTGATATAGTTTTTAATAAAGGTTTTCAGTAAAGTAACTTTAACTAGACTAGGGGGGCCAAAATGCTAAATCCGGCTCTGTTCATACGATCAATAACAATAAACAAATACATGTTAACAATGAATAACTAACGATTAGTTCCATTAGCAGAGTAAGTCAGGATTCAATCTTGAACACAATTACACATTACATCGTCCAACTGTTAATGAATCCACCGGTTGCCCAAAGAAGGTGATCTGTGGGAAGATAGAGGTTCGGGCCCTAAGGATTCGAGGAATAGTCTGTTTTAATTGTAAGAGTTAGAAAAGTGGAGTCTGCTAGAGCATTCCAGGGATCTAGTCACATGTACAGCAGTTCCGGACAGTATATGTTATAGGTCGGACACACAGGCTATGGTGTCATAGTGCGACGTCTATGAATATTTTTATGGAATTGATAGGAATATTTTTGAATTTATCTAAAGCCTTTAACACTGTTGTTAAGAGACATGAATATTATAGGGTTTATCCAAAGCCTTCAACAGTGTTGCAAAATGATTATGAACAATATTGATTTTATCTAAAAGGCCTTCATCAATTTGAACAAATAATGAGAAGAAGAAACAAAAATATCCACCTTAATTATAGAATTAGACGGTTTACCAATACATAAAGTCATGAACAGAATACTGTTAGTGCTTTGTATTACAAGGTCTATTTATATTATGAGAGAAGTCTATTCAGATCCTTGACATTTTTTTCTTTCCAAAAGCTCTCTGGTGTCCTCTCTCTTTTGCCCTCCAATTTTTTACTATTGACTTTCAGGCTCCAATATAGTATATAATTTTTTGCTAGTCTGTTGGTTAGCACTTCTACCTTCAATGGCAGGGGCTTGGAGGCTGTACCACAATAATCAAATCAAATTGTTTTATTTCCTTCACACTAACATATACAAAAATATATAGCTCAAGTGGGGTACATCCAATAGATACATTAATATAGCAATAAAATAATATAAACAATAAAAATAACATATCAGGCTCACAAAAATAATACAATTAAGATTTGTACCTATTTATAATGCCAAAAACAAGGGAAAATATATTTATTAAAGGAAGAAAATATAGGGCTCCTAAAGACAATTTCTCTGTTTTGAGGTTCCATCACTTAATACAAAAAAGAAACGATCTGAGCTGATACATGCCTTGATAATTCAAACAAATAAATCTGCAATATGATACGACTAATACTCCTAAATATTTTCATAGATGAAATTATGATTATATTAGTTTGATATATAATCAATTAATTTTATAAATATAATTGAATTTTTCTATACAGGTTTTAAAATATAAAAATAATAAACATATTTTACATCATTCTTGTACAAGAAGCCTAAGCAGAACATTTTACGTGCAGCCCCATTATTTGTGTTACCCTATTACTAATTAATTAGATACATATGTTATGGCAATTTTATTCAGTATTTTTAATCAATTTTAAAAACATTATATTTCAAAGTTGCCAAATTGTAAATAGTATATTGTTTGGTTAAAATCTGCTGCTATATTATATACTGTAAAATAATCTTGATTTTAGGTAAATTGTTAGCACTACACAACCCTATCCTACTCCCTCAGAAAACCAGCCGGTTTTCCCAGGAGTTGTCACACTTATAAAAATTTATATAATTATTTTTATAAAAGGTTAAAGGATTTGACTAACATTAATATATTGTGTATTTCGTTAAAATATGTTGAAAAAGCATTATACAGGTTGGTTTTTAGGTGTGCCTCCCCCTATTTTTTCTATGTTATATAATTAAAAGGGATTTTCAACCACACCAATTATTATGAATAAATATTATCTGATATGATAAAAACTTTTAGCATTCATTTGACGTCCAAAACAAGGAGGTCTATTTCAAAATTCTTAATGAGAAGCTGGTCTTGCGATACATCATTTTATATTGTCTTTTCTTCCTGAAAACAATGGTGTAATCAAAACTGAAAAGGTTTTTACCATTTTTATTAATAAACATTGATAAAGTTAAAAATTTAAAGAACACCATTTTTTTCATTTGCACCTCTTACAATTAAATGGTATTTGGATGATAACCTTTTGAAAGAAACATCCTAGTTGCCTCCTAAAATCTTACGTCTGCGAGTTTCTAAAAAATGGTACAGCACTTTTTAGTTGTTGCTAATTGTTTTTAGAAAGACATTAAATGCAACATTAAATTATATGTTGCAAGGCCAGCTTTTGTTTCAACTTTCAATTTGCTTCTTATATCTTAAAACTGTGAGTTTCTCAGAAGAAAAGACAATAAAAATGACTCCCAAAGAATGTCACAAAATATAACGTTTTTACATGCTTAAAGATTAGCGTGGTTAAATGTCCCTTTAAATATTTAATGAACAAATGTGGGGGAGGGATGACATAGTACAAAACTAACCTGTATATTTCTATTTTATTAGTTACTGAATGTAGAGTACCTGCTACAATGATAGATAGATTTAACAAAACTAGTGATCTCAATCATATCGTATCTTTCTTATACGAATATGAACTGTGGTACAATTGTTCAAAGTCATGTTGAGCGTGTTATGACGTCTTCATTACATTGTACCACCATAGCTGCCGTGCAATTACTGAGAGCTTGAATAATTTAAAGGCAAACGATTTACTCTTGTGCTTTGATTTTTTGCTTACAAAATGTGCCAGGCGTTTTCCGAATTGTGTCCATATTTTGGCATTATTACTGATATTCTTGAATATATGCGTTACAAGCGACGGTGCTATTTTGAGAATTTCCATTATTATGTATTTGCAAACAACTTTTAAGACAATCCTATCTCTGAAACCTGAAACTTTCATTACAATTTGTAATGAGCGCCTGAACATTACTAACGCAAACCCTCAGCAATTGTGTTCTTCACTTGCCGACTCAAATTTACCAGGGTTTAATAAATATCCTATGCACTAAGTTTGAGTAACTATAAAACCAATAAAGGTTCCTTTGTTGTTCAGGGAGTAAACCGTCACATGTCTTCGTCAGCTATACTTTGTATGCCATGCTTTAGTTGTTATTTTCGAACTAATCTTATCTAGTCGCCATTAGTTGGTTTTGGTAAAAAAGAGTTTTTTATCATTTTTTTACAGTTAAATATGTGAAATTTTAAATGTTATTCTCGGCAATTTCAAATTAAAAAGCTCAATATATCAAGTTATACCCCACTAGATCAGGTCTTCATTTATCAAATGACACTTCTAGTGTTACGACCGTGCAGTTGAAATAGGAACGCATGTTTTAGACCGTGGACGGTCAAATAGCAGTGGAAGTACGAAAAAATAACATTGGGCTGACTTGCGCTCTGAACTTTCCCACAGTCCAAGATTGTCATCATCAGTAAGGAAGAAAATACATCAGATCAACAATCTACTAGTGGCTCTACTACAACAGATTTTCCTTAACTTTACGGCTGTTCATTTGACACTGGGCTATTAATTAATTACACGTTCTTAGGAATAGTTGGCCTTAGTTTGTAACAATGACTATATTCGCTCATCTACACTCATCTCACTCACTCGAAATACATATTAACCCATATCATGACGATCAGGTGATAGTTCATCAGGTGAAAATAAAAAAAACCTTTGTATATAGGCTTTATATTCTTAACAAACATTTATATACACTTAATTGTCTTTCCATATTTCAAATAATGTGTTAAGAAGTCTTGAAACACGTTGTATTTATTTATCATAACATATAATTTAGAGATATTTAACGAGAACATAATACGTCATATATGCATTATTAATGTTCTATATTAAATTAAAAAGTCAAATTAATCTGAACAATTGTTAATTTTTATAGTTTAAGTGTTAAATGAAATCATAAAATTGACAGTTTCACTAAACACTCACATTACTACGTCTCATATATTATTATTTTTTAGACTTCACACTGTTACATTTTGACATTGGTTAAACAGAGATCTGCTGAAATGGCGAGTTTATAAATAGTGGCCAAATTATATCAGGAAAAACACCATTCAACTCTTCAATCTAGTTGCCGAAAATCGCACAATACCTCACTTTCCACCACAGAGTCTATCTATATATGTTACAATATTATTTGTCAACAAATATATCAGGAATGTTCTAGACAGTATAATAACTAATGTATTGTACAGTATAATGATTTTCATTAAAGTTGTTAGTATCTATTGTCTATAGAAAAAAAACAGTAAATAAAGTACAGGTTTTAGGCCTACGTACATATTACATTTGTTTAATTAGACCTAAGAATATTAAGAATGATCATCTCACCTTAAATAATGCAAATAAGTATTAATTAAGCAAATGAATTCACAACAAATAAATATATATTTGCTAGAAGCTAATTTAACTAGATGATATTATGGCCGGCACGATGTACATTCATGGAACTAACAAACTTTGTTACCGTTCTTGTCTTACCGCGTGGAAAGCATCATTGTGTATTTCCGCCTAAAATGTTGAACTGGAAAATTGTTGGAAGGATTGTTGGAAAATTGTTGTTGTTGGAAGGAAAAAATTCCAAAGATTTTTAGAAAGAAAAAATGTGCTTACAAACGTTATCTTGCAGAATTAAGTAAGGAGTGTGTTTCAGTACAATTTTTGGATTACAGGACAATTCGTCCCACGGACATTTCGTCCCCAAAGAAAAATGCGGACATTCTGTCCCACTCTGTGGAGTGTCTACCTGGGTCGGGTTTGATAATTAGTCTCCAAATATTTCTAAACGGACACTTCGTCCCACCCTGAGAGAACCTAACCTAACCTAACCTAACCTAACCTTTTTACAACCCTTCTCTCAGGTGGGATGAAGTGTCCGTTTAGAAATATTTGGAGACTATTTATCAAACCCTACCCAGGTAGCCGTTCCACAAAGTGGGACGAAATGTCCGCATTTTTCTTGGGGGACGAAATGTCCGTGGGACGAATTGTCCGGACACCCAATTTTTACTTATAAAATAGTGCACGGCTTGAGTCTGACTTCCAATCCAACCAGTGGCTGGACGGCGCAGTCCCAAAATTTTCTTGACCCAAAATTGCTATGTCTCAAAATTTCCAAATTCCAGGAGAACTCTTATTAGCCCCACTTTAAAGGTAGTCGGTAGTCTCAAAATTTCCGCGCCGGACCAATCCCATTACTGCTGTCGACTGCGCTTCCCTATCACAAATATTATGTAGTACCAAGTAGACATTTCAATTTTAATCCAAGTTTAAGAAATAAAACCGTTTTTGTACCAAAATAGAAATTATTTTATTTAAATTTGACTTAAAGCTCTGCTTTCGTAAACTCCCTTGCTTTATTTTTCGATGATATGTTTGTTAAAATGTCGTGCCATATCTCTTAATTATTTGTTCTCATAACATTTCGCCGAATATCTCATTACAATCCGTATCCAAATGGCTGGCCATCATTTTAATTTACTTTAAATTACTTTGTGAAATATGATTTAACTTGTCGTATTCTGGACATAGTAATAATGATTATAATCTTATATGTTAATAAATGTAGCATTTTGAATGCAATATTTTAATAAATTTTAAAATGAGACATTATGAACCTTTTTATTCCACAGTAAAACGGACAAATATAATAAAAAGGTACAACAAGATTTTCTTTGTTTCTTATGGGAGAACAAATTCAAGATAGTGGCTTCAGCATAGCCATCCATACATCGGCACACTTTTACGCTTTTTTACACCAATTATTTTTATTTGTAAATGCAGTATTATTAAAGGTACTCAAATATTAAGTAGTCTCGTATTACTAATAAGATATATATACTTGTAAGATATTCTAAAAGGGGGTAATTTTTTATGTTAAATCATAAGGGAAAAACTCGACATATTTTTAAGAGAAATATTTATTTATTAAGATCCATAAAAAATCACCTTTCCAGAAAAATACATGCATAGTAATTTTAAAGTTTCCAATAACTAAGTTTCCTCCGCTTTAAAACCTTACAAATAACATTCTAGGGCAAGTATTTTGTGTATTGATTACGTTATTTATTGCAGTTCCATAATGTAAGACATGGTCTTACACATGTCACATAGTTGACTTCTTGGTCCCTTCATCAAGAACACAGTACTCTCTTCTAGGGCAAGTATTTTGTGTATTGATTACGTTATTTATTGCAGTTCCATAATGTAAGACATGGTCTTACACATGTCACATAGTTGACTTCTTGGTCCCTTCATCAAGAACACAGTACTCTCTTCTAGGGCAAGTATTTTGTGTATTGATTACGTTATTTATTGCAGTTCCATAATGTAAGACATGGTCTTACACATGTCACATAGTTGACTTCTTGATCCCTTCATCAAGAACACAGTACTCTCTTCTAGGGCAAGTATTTTGTGTATTGATTACGTTATTTATTGCAGTTCCATAATGTAAGACATGGTCTTACACATGTCACATAGTTGACTTCTTGATCCCTTCATCAAGAACACAGTACTCTCTTCTAGGGCAAGTATTTTGTGTATTGATTACGTTATTTATTGCAGTTCCATAATGTAAGACATGGTCTTACACATGTCACATAGTTGACTTCTTGGTCCCTTCATCAAGAACACAGTACTCTCTTCTAGGGCAAGTATTTTGTGTATTGATTACGTTATTTATTGCAGTTCCATAATGTAAGACATGGTCTTACACATGTCACATAGTTGACTTCTTGATCCCTTCATCAAGAACACAGTACTCTCTTCTAGGGCAAGTATTTTGTGTATTGATTACGTTATTTATAGCAGTTCCATAATGTAAGACATGGTCTTACACATGTCACATAGTTGACTTCTTGATCCCTTCATCAAGAACACAGTACTCTCTTCTAGGGCAAGTATTTTGTGTATTGATTACGTTATTTATTGCAGTTCCATAATGTAAGACATGGTCTTACACATGTCACATAGTTGACTTCTTGGTCCCAGGGCCGCCCAGAGGGGGGGGCAAAAGGGGCAAATTGCCCCGGGGCCACACAGACTTAGTTCAGAGGGGGGCCACATTTCATGCAACAAAAAAGAAAATACTTAATAATCTACTAGATAACAAACGATTCAGGCCTGCATCAAAATATAAAAAGTTATATTTACAAAAGTTATATATTACATTACATTACATTTTAGGCCAGATAAGTCTTCCAGTTTTAGTTTTAAATCGTTTAAACTAAACCATTGGTTTTATAGCAACCAGAGAGCCTTTTGGAGCAAGTTGTATTCTGGTCTTTGAAGTTTGTCAGCGGTCGACATAGTGGTGTGACAGCATACGGTCTGGTTGGTGTGTGACTGCAACTGTACCCCTCGCCAGTTGTCTTGTTTGCGAACAAATGTAAAGGCATGCAGCTTGTGAACACACCAAAATATAAATTCCAGTTTGCGAACATATAAATATACTTGAGTGGTGTGGACAGTGGGCCACCTCTATGAGATGTCCTGTTTTCGTACACTATTTATATAAAACATGTCAAAAGACCCACTAACTTTACATTTGTATTACTCAAAACTCCGTTTTTGGACGTGTTTAATACAAGGTGGACAATAACGTTTCTGTATGTTTTATTTTTTAACTTTAATTTCAAAAGTATTTACTACTTCAAACAAAATTGTTATACTTGTCGTCCTAAATTCAACTCTATCTTGGCTTTTAGTGGTAGGGAAATCAATCGCTTGGTCACGTTATTATCCTTACAAAACCATTAGTTATGATATATTACTATTATAAACTTAAGATAATACACCAATTGCGAATTGATTTGTATTTGTAGTGGTTTGTTGATTAACCTTTTATCCTTATTTTGTATTTTTTCACAAATTCTGTTTATGTAGATAAATAATCTTGATTTAGTGTTTCGAAAATCCTTTGACTCATCGTAGCAAAATAATAGATCTATATAATGTGAAAACGAGTGATCAGTAACCTGCGGCCTAAAGTATGCAAATTAATAAATTGTAATAAAAAAGTGGAAGCCTAAAAACAACACATTAAATAAGCAAACAAAATTAAAGTAAAAACATTTTAAATCTGTCATTTTAAAAAGGTCGAAAAGTCTTTATGAGAAAAGGTTCTTACAAATTTGGTTTCAAAGCTGGTAGTAGGCGGCGGCACTCCTTTCGAACGTTGCCACGTAGCACTCTTTCCCGGCACTGATCAGCTAATTTTTCAATATATGCACTAAATTTAAGAAATAGTAGTTGTATTTCAGTAATAACTGTGTTTTGCACCCAAAAAACCCGCATGCAAAATATACAATGTTGTAACAATGTGGCTCGAAGAGTTCAATTAATAGTCAAGATCGGGGACATCGTAAATCATTAGTCTGTTTGTTTACTGTCGTCCAGTAAAGAAATATTTTGTTATTGTTGTATTTTATAGAATGATATTTCTGTAATTTAATGGGTTCTTTTGGATTTCCTAGTAAACTACTATAATTATCAATTAATTTAATTTGCTATGATTAATATTCCATTTAAAGATTTTGAGAGAACAAAAAGCTAAAATTTAGGCCCAGTAATTTATGGTAACGTTTTATTGAAATCAATTAAAATAGACTATAAATGTTTCAGTATAGTATTGTAATATATTGCAAAGTAAATTATATATTTTTACAGTATAAAAATAATAAATTAACGATAAAATTACTAAATTACAGTAGATTTCTAGGTACAGTACTTAAATCTGGTAATATGCATACATCAACATCACCGCTCGCTTACCGGATGTGCAACAATATGTGTGTATGATGCATTACATTCAACTTGCCCTACGCTATCGCGGGAGGAATTGCGTGGCATAATCTTGTCTAAAAATTATAATTTTGTTACGTTCTGTTACTATCCGGATTCACCTTCCATGATATTTAACCAGTTAATCAGAGTTTACTGTAAATGCAATTTTTTTACTACCTCTCTGCTGTAATGTTTTCTTTAACATTTTAAATTTACTAGTTATTATGACATGGATGTTCGTAAATTCATTTTACCAAAATATTATGACTCAGTAGATCTTAATTAAAAGAGGAGCCCTTAGGTACACCGTTAATAGATAAAACATCTTCATCATTGTTAAAATTTGTACAACTCCTTTTGAATAATATTTATTTTGTGACATTTAACTTGTTGTAACTCTTTTATTGTGTGGTTTAATTTACCCTGAAATTGTAACAGGAACAGGGGTGTATTCTCAACATATTCCATAGAGTAGCTAGCTGTTTATTAAAAACCATTTATGCCCACGTACGGGTTGTTCCCAAACAAATAGCATAATTGATTAATGTTGCCATTCATTAACATAACAAATCTACGACCAATCGAAATAGTTTTCATAATTTTTTACTGTCACTGACGAATGAGTAAGCCATTTATATTTTTGACAATCATTAATACAGTATTTATTTATTGTTTGTTGCGTGATAAGTGAAATTAACTAATATTGAACCACTGTACATGTATTTTTGAGCGTGAGGGTCAATATCACTGTTCGTGAATGGGTGTGTGGGTGTTTCAATACTACTGTCACTGTACGGATGTGTACACTGTTATGTACATAAATGATATAGTATCCAATTTGACAGACATAAATTTTACTGTGTTTTATGCTGAGAAAATTGAGTTGGTACAAAATGCCTTTTATGCCTGTGAAATAAAAATTGAATAGTTTTAAAGTTTAGCACAAAGGTAAACTTCAAATCACGAGTATAAATTATATGTTTTAATGTCCAACATCAATAAGCTACGCACCCAGTGGTCTACAACCTGTTTTGAAAACAATAACATAACCTCAGCTCTCAGTTGACTGTTTTTAAAGAATCAGAATCAAATCACTTTATTTTGACAGTACAACCACTGTATCATAGCGTCATTAATCTAAACAGAACATTCTTACAAAATACAACTAAATAGTATCTATTTGATCTGTTAAGAAGTCCTCAACCCTATAATAACATTTACTAACAGAAGACCTTTCACCGCCTTCTCAAAGCCAACATCATCAACATTCTCCTTAACAGAGGCAGGTAGAGCATTAAACAACTTTACAGCATTGTAATTAGTATGTCTCTTAAAAAATTAAGTTCTATGCAGTGGAATGTCAATAGAATGATTTCTAAAATTGTAACGAGCATTGTTTTGTGAATGTTGTGGATGAAGTTTAATACAGTAAAAGTTCAGGGTATTAAGGATGTACATTGAGGGAAACGTTAAAACCTTGTTAACGAATAAAAGTGCCCTACAAGAAAATCTATGGTATTTTTTGAAAACAGTTCTTAATGCTCGCTTTTGTAATTTGAAAACACAATTTGTTCTGAACCACTCGTGACCCCAGATTGTAACAGCATATGTAAGAAAAGGATGAGTAATACCATAATAAGCTGAAAGTAAGACGTCACTTACAGAAAATTTAGAAAGAGTTTTTAAAAGAAAAATACCAGTTGAAAGCTTTTTGTAGACCGAATCAATATGAGATTGGAATTTTAAGTTACTATCAATTAGGACACACAAGAACTTTACCACTGTGCTGGGTATTACAGCTTTGTCTGCAATATAATAAGAAATCATATCTGATCTTTTACTGTTGTTAATTTTGAATTCAACAAGTGGTGTCTTAGATCTATTGATTTCCAATTTGTTTTGATTAGCCCATTGTAGAACAGAACTAGATCCTGTAAATGCTTTGACTTCTACCTCCAAGCTATTACTTTACAGAGCAAGGGTAGTATCATCTGCAAATAGGCATGTTGTTGCCCCATTAACTCCTTTGGGAAGATCATTAATGAAAAGGAGAAAAAGAACGGGCTCGAGCACTGACCCCTGGGGAGCTCCCTTGGTCACTGTAAGAGAAGAGGATTTCTTGTTTATCAAATATCTATGGGAATCAACAAAGGGTATTTCAACCAACTGACTCCTTTCAGATAGGTAACTTGATACCCAGTCATGACCAACTCTTCTGACACCCAAGGACAAAAGCTTAAAGAGTAGTATTGGATGATCAATAAGGTCAAAAGCCTTATTAAGATCAAATAATATTCCAGCAGCTACATTACCACTATTGAGAGACCGGACGATTGAAGATATAAAGTAATGTATTGCATCGACTGTTGATAGGCCTTTTGTAAATCCAAATTGGCTAGGTGAAAGAATATTGTTTATCTTTACAAAAGCCAGAAGTCTCTTAAGGAACAAACGCTCAAAGACCTTAGATAAAGATGATGTCAGGGAAATAGGGCGATAGTTATTACAAACTTCTTTATGTCCACTTTTAAATATTAGCTTAACAATAGCTTGTTTTAAAGATGATGGAAAAAGCACTAGATGTTCGCGCTCGCCAAATTATTTTACTTCGTGAACATTCGGCCACTCTCAGACTAAACTTGCTTTTTAGCTAGCGAAGCCAAGTGGCCTATACAAATTTATTGGTCCCTCCCTTCCTCACCCACAGCTAATATCATTGGCGAAGATAGCTCCTCAACTGGCAATCGAAGAGCTGCTGCGCCCAACTATGCAACTGACTGTGGCATTCCTTGGTTCGTTATTATTTATTTAATATTAAAGAATAGCAGTTTTGTTATAAGAGATTGATGATATTGTAGCGGTAATACTTAAGGAAATGTTAAAAAGTATATGAAAATTAGAGAAAAACTTACCGGAGCTTCGCAGCTAGCCCTGGGAAAACGTCATGAACAAGAATCTTAATTACAATAGTATTATAACGAAAGAGATGGTAAGAATATTGTAGAATGTGCTAAAAGTAAAATATCAATTATAGTATATTTGACAATCAGAGTAATTAAATTTATTTTGAAGTGAAGGAAGGGGCCTCATGGTAAACTTTGCCCCGGGGCCACCAAAAGTCTCTGGGCGGCCCTGACTGCCAACACTGAACAAGCAAATTGGGCGGGTCAGATTTGAAGAGTTTGAAGAAAAAGGCAGTAGGGGTAAGGCATGATACTTACACCATGGGGTAAGGTGGGGAATGAAAGACTGCAGAGTGGGGAGCCTTGAAATATGCACACAACACACACTCAGGAGCCTCTGTCTGCTGGGGATGTGCAACCTGCTACTTTAGCTTAACTAATGTAATAGTTCAATATGGCAGCACGCATCAGTTTAATTTAACTGATGCAGGAAGTGGTTTTTTCGGCATTCTGTTGCTGTTGAAAACTAACCGCATCAGTTTGTGTTGTCTGATATAAAATAGAAACAGAACAGGTGAACGGAAAACATGGAGTATCCATATCCTGTTGCATCAGGTGGTCTTGCCCATCAGTTTCTTTTTGCATCAGTTAAATTGTATCAACTAATGCAAAGAAACTGATGCATTTTAGTTTTGTCCATCCCTACTGTCTGCTCCAGTTACAGTGACAGTGCCACGTTGTATTGGAAATCAGTTGTCTCTAATGTCGGCCGCACCACTTTTTTAAGTGTTAAAATGGGCTTCTTAGCCCTAACATTGCTTGCTAAAATAAGACAATTTTTAACTTTAAAATAAGGCATACAAATTTTATAGTCAGTCATCATCACCACTAAATTCTGCATACAAAATCATATATTGAACAATATATTCAGAAATATAAATTGTTAGATTATAAAAGCGTATCTAAAATTAAAGTTCAAATTACAAAGCTAAAGGTGTACATATTTTACTTCATCATTAGTAAAGAAGAATTTTTCAAACTATACATTTGTAAATTAATTTAATGAGAATAATTACCTGCTGGAACTGAAAGCAGAAAAAGGAGGATCCATACTCCTCTGGGAACTAGCATCTCATTGCATTGCTCTCATTTCAAAAGTTAAAAAAAAATACTTTTCTCCTTCATTGAATAAAACATCTGTTGTTGTCAAATCAGTTCGGGTACCAAAAAGGCAATCCTCCAAACTTGCATTTATCAACTTCATCAATAAATGTATTGACACCATGAAAGGTGGCGAGGGTAGCAATTGGCTGCTTCATCAACCTCTTCAGGGCATGTGATTGTGTTAATCAATCTATTTTGTTCCATAAGCTTTTCTCGTTAGTTATCACCAACACATTTCTCAAATGGCCCAAATTCTATCTTTCCTATAGAAATAAAAAAAAAAAAAAAAACAGTTATAAATTTCATGGACAGTAACAACACTAAAAAGACTTTCTCTTAAACATAGTATCTAATCATATAGGAGTCTGCAGGGATCCATATTGGGTCCCATTCTTTTAATCATTAATGGTCAACGACATGACCAACTATGTTCCAAGTAACTCAATAACAATTTTTGCTGATGATACCTCACGTTTCATTAAAAACAGATGTCTTCAAAGCCTTGACAAGAAACTTTCTTCTAACTTAATACCTTCTCTCAATATTTTTCGGAATTGATCTCAACATAAACTCCTCTAAAACCATCTTCTTAATATTTTTCAAGGAGAAAAAATGTTAGATGTTTGACCAGCCTGGATTCATGCTTCCATCAGTCTTCATCGATAAAGAAATAATTGAACAGTCAGAACCATGATTACCTTGGTGTGTGATTGGAGGGTTGTCTCCAGTGGTACCAACATGTTTTAGCCACTGATATTGTCCTAAAACAACTTTGTCCTTAGAAACATATCACTTCTTAATAACGTCAGACTGTCTAACATGTATATTTTAGTTTTAATTTAAAGTATCGTTAGGTATTCAATAGCTGTATGGGGTCTTTCTGGTAAGAAAAACATAGATAAACTACTCTTAACTCAGAAGAGGTCTATTCATAGTATTCTAATATTAAAACCCTCAGATTCTTGTATTCAAATAAATTTTTTTAGTTTAGGTATTTTAACTGTTCCATCTTTGTACATGTATGAAACTTCATCTTACATTGTAGATCTTAAGGTAATCCGGCATACACTTATAATTACAAACACATTTATAACAGGCATCTCAATTCTTCTGTTCAACATAGACTAAAAACTTATGAACAGAAGCCGAAATAAATGTTGTTAAAATTATTTTTGAAACTGAAAACTTGAAACTTATGAAAGATAGGCCTCTAAAATTTAAAATTGAATTGAAAAAATATCTTATTCAAAAGCGATATTACAAGGTTCCTGACTTCCTTTCTTAAAAAGAGAATCCATTCCTTTCCTCCTAATACATTTTCTGGAGGCACTGCTGTAGTCGATTTAGATGTAGGAACATGGATCCCATGCCCTGTGACGAGGGTCTGTGGGACGAAGACGTAGGTGAAAGGTAATTATATTGAGCTGCAACAGTAGGTACAACTCAAGTAGGCTCTTTACTATTTGGCCAATCAAAGCACAAAGACATCTGACGGAGGCAGAGTTGTCATTTTACCACTGTGGTGACTAATGTATGCCATGTCGGCAACCCCGAAACTTGAACATGCAAGTGATGTGTGCAGTACCTGCAACAGCAACCAACTGCACAAATAGACAACACCGGAGGCCAATTGATGGTTGCCTGATTCTATCCCCTAAGACCTGCCAATATGTGTCTGCCTTTAATTCTAGTTTACTATATGGACTTAGTGGGATTTTGATCTCATGAAACAGTATTTTATTTTATTTATTTTAAATCCAGTGACATTTTTACACTATGCAACATGTCTGTCGTAATCTTGTTTATCGGGTTACTGGTTTTAGATTTCTCACACATATTTCTACTATTAACTCTTTTAAGATCATACCAAATTGTGGAATTTTTTAGCGAACTATTTTTAAAAATATTAATAATTTAAATAATATAAGCCTTTCTAAGGACTACATAGAAAAGGACTAGTGCAAAATGGAGATTTTTGCAAGCTTTTTTTAAAAAAATTATGATTTCTCCAAATTTGTAGATGTCTGCAAAGTTGAGGAATGTTTTTTAACTGCATATAAGTAAACTATTTGAAAAAATAAAAATTATATGTTTTGTGTAAATAATTCAATGTTGACAATTTACTAAAATTAAAAACAATCATAAAACTTTTTATTTCTGGTTTCCATTAACAATATAACATTCTAACTGTTGGCAACATTTTCAATTGATTGCATTTTTAGAATTGTGTATACATATAAATCAGTTAAATGAGTATACTTAATAATTTTTAGAAGAACAAAGGACAACATATCAACCTAAAGACACTACAGCAGCAAAAACAACTAAAACACAGATGTTAGCAACGATCGTTCAATAGAATGTCAAGATTCTATGCTGAATCAGACAGAATGAAACCAGCTGGTGATAAAAATGCTATTTTGTTATCTTATGTTCATAAGTCAGTGCTACTAACTGATTAATAAATAATTTGAAAACTGCTGTAGATCATATTTTGGTGTTTTTTGCAGAAGATTGGAAGTTGTGTTGACTTCTTTTTAAAGTCTCTGCCTTCCTTTAAGAAGATTATGCTGATTCTCTACCAGTTGTAACTTATATTATTGCCTCTATCTATTTTGATTTTTCTCTTTATGTTTGTTTTTCATATACTTTTGCCTGTTTCTATTTGCTTATTTTATTAAATCTTTGTTAGCTGTAGCGTTTGGCCCATTTTGTCCGTTATAATTTACAAATGTCTGTTATTACGAGGCAGTTTTTAAATAAAAGTGTTGGAATTCTGCTGTTGTACCACTACGGTCAGTGCTCGGTGCATGCACATTGTATATGGCTATCTGTTGGAAAGCTACAGCCACCATTACGTATTTATTCAACAGTGTTTAGGATTGTTTTTAAAATTCACCATCTGATTGACACCTCACACCTACTGTTAAGTACGCACTGTGATATGTTTTCTTAAAACTAAAAGCGTGAATGCAGCTGAAATTCTCTGTTATATCTGTTAATTTTTTGGGGAAAACACAAATAATTGATGGGATGGTACGGAAATGGATGATATCTTTTAAAGATGGCTGTACTAAATGCATGATGAGGAAGAAAGTGAATGACCTTCAGTCATTAATGATGACTCCGTGCAAAAGGTAGATGAAAAAGTCAGTAAGAACAGATGCTATACGATTTCATAGTTATCTAGCGAGTTTCCTCAATTGTTAAAAACTTAGATTTATGCTTAAAGTGGTTTATATACCTGCATTCAAGTAATCCAAGTCGTTGCTTCTGCAACCGGTTTCAACTCGTCATGAGAGTCATCTTCAGGCCGTACAAGGATGTAATAAAATGTGATCACTTCATATGAAGGTCGTCACGAACACATAACGAATAACGGACACTACGAATATACGAACACATAACAAAACACTTAAAAAACGTTGACATTAATGGAAACTTTAAAAAATTTGCGACGCCCGCCCGGGCT
>JAQJVL010007871.1:0-22006 GCA_035578905.1 Stictocephala bisonia
ATTAGAAACAAAATTTGTTTGCAATTGCGCCCTAATTTTGATGTTTAAATTCCCTCCTGAGAATTTATTGTAAGTGTTGCACCAAAACGAAAGACATTTCCTGTTATAGTGTATAATTCTACCCTAGAAAAAGTGTGTCATACGTTAAGATTTGCGTGGTTGGATTTTTCTTAAAAAACTTTAAATCTTTCAATGAAAGATGCAAACTCTCCCTTTGGCACTTTTTCGATGAAAAATCTGAATTTTTTCTAGTGAAATCTTACCTATACGTACTTGTTTAGAATGTCCAGCTGGTCATGGAAAAGCATCAGAATGGCCCGTGAGACAAAAAACTTCAAATCTTCCAATGGTCCCCCCTTAGGCACTTTTTCGATGAAAAATCTGAATTTTTTCTAGTGAGATCTTAACTATACGTACTTGTTTAAAATGTCCAGCTGGTCATGGAAAAGCATCAGAATGGCCCGTGAGACGTCTAGAAAGCGAGAGAATTGAAATTAAAGTTTGTTAGCAATTGCGCCCTGATTGTGATGTTTGAATTTCCTCTGGAGACTTTATTGTAAGAGTTGCACCAAAACGAAAGACATTTCCCGATTTAGTGTATAATTCTACCCCAGAAAAGTGTGTCAAACGTCAAGATTTGCGTGGTTGGATTTTTCTTAAAAATCTTCAAATCTTCCAATGGTCCCCCCTTTCGCACTTTTTTGGTGAAAAATCTGAATTTTTTCTAGTGAAATCTGAACTATACGTACTTGTTTATAATGTCCAGCTGGTCATGGAAAAGCATCAGAATAACCCGTGAGACGTCTAGAAAGCGAGAGAATTGGAAACAAAGTTTGTTAGCAATTGCACCCTGATTGTGATGTTTAAATTCCCTCTGGAGAATTTATTGTAAGAGTTGCACCAAAACGAAAGACATTTCCTGATTCAGTGTATAATACTACCCTAGAAAAGTGTGTCAAACATCAAGATTTGCGTGGTTGGATTTTTCTCAAAAAACTTTCAAATCTTCCAGTTTTCCCCCCATTGGCACTTTTTCGGTGAAATATCTGAATTTTTTCTAGTAAAATCTTAACTATACGTACTTGTTTAGAATGTCCAGCTGGTCATGGAAAAGCATCAGAATGGCCCGTGAGACGTCTAGAAATTGAGAGAATTGGAAACAAAGTTTGTTTGCAATTGCGCCCTAATTGTGATGTTTAAATTCCCTCCTGAGAATTTATTGTAAGTGTTGCACCAAAACGAAAGACATTTCCTGATTCAGTGTATAATTCTACCCCAGAAAAGTGTGTCTTACGTCAAGATTTGCGTGGTTGGATTTTTCTCAAAAAACTTCAAATCTTCCAATGGTCCCCCCTTTGGCACTTTTTCGATGAAAAATCTGAATTTTTTCTAGTAAAATCTTAACTATACGTACTTGTTTAGAATGTCCAGCTGGTCATGGAAAAGCATCAGAATGGCCCGTGAGACGTATAGAAAGCGAGAGAATTGGAAACAAAGTTTGTTAGCAATTGCGCCCTGATTGTGATGTTTAAATTCCCTCTGGAGAATTTATTGTAAGAGTTGCACCAAAACGAAAGACATTTCCTGATTCAGTGTATAATTCTACCCCAGAAAAGTGTGTCAAACGTCAAGATTTACGTGGTTGGATTTTTCTCAAAAAACTTCAAATCTTCCAATGGTCCCCCCTTTGGCACTTTTTCGGTGAAAAATCTGAATTTTTTCTAGTAAAATCTTAACTATACGTACTTGTTTAGAATGTCCAGCTGGTCATGGAAAAGCATCAGAATGGCCCGTGAGACGTCTAGAAAGTGAGAGAATTGGAAACAAAATTTGTTTGCAATTGCGCCCTAATTGTGATGTTTAAATTCCCTCCTGAGAATTTATTGTAAGTGTTGCACCAAAACGAAAGACATTTCCTGTTATAGTGTATAATTCTACCCTAGAAAAAGTGTGTCATACGTTAAGATTTGCGTGGTTGGATTTTTCTTAAAAAACTTTAAATCTTCCAATGGTCCCCCCTTTGGCACTTTTTCGATGAAAAATATGAATTTTTTCTAGTGAAATCTTAACTATACGTACTTGTTTAGAATGTCCAGCTGGTCATGTAAAAGCATCAGAATGGCCCGTGAGACGTTTAGAAAGCGAGAGAATTGAAAACAAAGTTTGTTAGCAAATTCGCCCTGATTGTGATGTTTAAATTGCCTCTGGAGACTTTATTGTAAGAGTTGCACCAAAACGAAAGACATTTCCTGATTCAGTGTATAATTCTACCCCAGAAAAGTGTGTCAAACGTCAAGATTTGCGTGGTTGGATTTTTCTTAAAAATCTTCAAATCTTCCAATGGTCCCCCCTTTCGCACTTTTTTGGTGAAAAATCTGAATTTTTTCTAGTGAAATCTGAACTATACGTACTTGTTTATAATGTCCAGCTGGTCATGGAAAAGCCTCAGAATAACCCGTGAGACGTCTAGAAAGCGAGAGAATTGGAAACAAAGTTTGTTAGCAATTGCACCCTGATTGTGATGTTTAAATTCCCTCTGGAGAATTTATTGTAAGAGTTGCACCAAAACGAAAGACATTTCCTGATTCAGTGTATAATTCTACCCTAGAAAAGTGTGTCAAACATCAAGATTTGCGTGGTTGGATTTTTATCAAAATACTTTTAAATCTTCCAATGGTCCCCCCTTTGGCACTTTTTCGGTGAAATATCTAAATTTTTTCTAGTAAAATCTTAACTATACGTACTTGTTTAGAATGTCCAGCTGGTCATGGAAAAGCATCAGAATGGCCCGTGAGACGTCTAGAAATTGAGAGAATTGGTAACAAAGTTTGTTTGCAATTGCGCCCTAATTGTGATGTTTAAATTCCCTCCTGAGAATTTATTGTAAGTGTTGCACCAAAACGAAAGACATTTCCAGATTCAGTGTATAAATAAACCCCAGAAAAGTGTGTCAATCGTCAAGATTTGCGTGGTTGGATTTTTCTTAAAAATCTTCAAATCTTCCAATGGTCCCCCCTTTGGCACTTTTTTGGTGAAAAATCTAAATTTTTTCTAGTGAAATCTTAACTATACGTCCTTGTTTAGAATGTCCAGTTGGTCATGGAAAATCATCAGATTGGCCCGTGAAAGCGAGAGAATTGGAAACAAAGTTTGTTAGCAATTGCGCCCTGATTGTCATGTTTAAATTCTCTCTGGAGAGTTTCTTGTAAGAGTTGCACCAAAACAAAAGACATTTCCTGATTCAGTGTATAATTCTACCCCAGAAAAGTGTGTCTTACGTCAAGATTTGCGTGGTTGGATTTTTCTCAAAAAACTTCAAATCTTCCAATGGTCCCTCCTTTAGCACTTTTTCGGTGAAATATCTGATTTTTTTCTATTATATATCTGAATTTTTTCTAGTGAAATCTGAACTATACGTACTTGTTTAGAATGTCCAGCTGGTCATGGAAAAGCATCAGAATAACCCGTGAGACGTCTAGAAAGCGAGATAATTGGAAACAAATTTTGTTAGCAATTGCACCCTGATTGTGATGTTTAAATTCCCTCTGGATAATTTATTGTAAGAGTTGCACTAAAACGAAAGACATTTCATGATTCAGTGTATAATTCTACCCCAGAAAAGTGTGTCTTACGTCAAGATTTGCGTGGTTGGATTTTTCTCAAAAAACTTCAAACCTTCCAATGGTCCCCCCTTTGGCACTTTTTCGGTGAAATATCTTAATTTTTTCTAGTAAATCTTAACTATACGTACTTGTTTAGAATGTCCAGCTGGTCATGGAAAAGCATCATAATGGCCCATGAGACGTCTAGAAATTGAGAGAATTGGAAACAAAGTTTGTTTGCAATTGCGCCCTAATTGTGATGTTTAAATTCCCTCCTGAGAATTTATTGTAAGTGTTGCACCAAAACGAAAGATATTTCCTGATTTAGTGTATAATTATACCCTAGAAAAATGTGTCATACGTTAAGATTTGCGTGGTTGGATTTTTCTTAAAAAACTTCAAATCTTCCAATGGTCCCTCCTTTGGCACTTTTTCGATGAAAAATCTGAATTTTTTCTATTAAAATCTTAACTAAACATTCTGTTTATAATGTCCAGCTAGTCATGGAAAAGCATCAGAATGGCCCGTGAGACGAATAGAAAGCGAGAGAATTGGAAACAAAGTTTGTTAGAAATTGCGCCCTGATTAACATGTTTAAATTCCGTCTGAAGAATTTATTGTAAGAGTTGCACCAAAACGAAAGACATTTCCTGATTCAGTGTATAATTATTCTACCCTAGAAAAGTGTGTCAAACATCATGATTTGCGTGGTTGGATTTTTCTCACAAAACTTTCAAATCTTCCAATGGTCCCCCCTTTGGCACTTTTTCGGTGAAATATCTGAATTTTTTCTAGTAAAATCTTAACTATACGTACTTGTTTAGAATGTCCAGCTGGTCATGGAAAAGCATCAGAATGGCCCATGAGACGTCTAGAAATTGAGAGAATTGGAAACAAAGTTTGTTTGCAATTGCGCCCTAATTGTGATGTTTAAATTCCCTCCTGAGAATTTATTGTAAGTGTTGCACCAAAACGAAAGATATTTCCTGATTTAGTGTATAATTATACCCTAGAAAAATGTGTCATACGTTAAGATTTGCGTGGTTGGATTTTTCTTAAAAAACTTCAAATCTTCCAATGGTCCCTCCTTTGGCACTTTTTCGATGAAAAATCTGAATTTTTTCTATTAAAATCTTAACTAAACATTCTGTTTATAATGTCCAGCTGGTCATGGAAAAGCATCAGAATAACCCGTGAGACGTCTAGAATGCGAGAGAATTGGAAACAAAGTTTGTTAGCAATTGCACCCTGATTGTGATGTTTAAATTCCCTCTGAAGAATTTATTGTAAGAGTTGCACCAAAACGAAAGACATTTCCTGATTCAGTGTATAATTATTCTACCCTAGAAAAGTGTGTCAAACATCATGATTTGCGTGGTTGGATTTTTTTTACAAAACTTTCAAATCTTCCAATGGTCCCCCCTTTGGCACTTTTTCGGTGAAATATCTGAATTTTTTCTAGTAAAATCTTAACTATACGTACTTGTTTAGAATGTCCAGCTGGTCATGGAAAAGCATCAGAATGGCCCGTGAGACGTCTAGAAATTGAGAGAATTGGAAACAAAGTTTGTTTGCAATTGCGCCCTAATTGTGATGTTTAAATTCCCTCCTGAGAATTTATTGTAAGTGTTGCACCAAAACGAAAGACCTTTCCTGATTCAGTGTATAATTCTACCCCAGAAAAGTGTGTCTTACGTCAAGATTTGCGTGGTTGGATTTTTCTCAAAAAACTTCAAATCTTCCCAATGGTCCCCCCTTTGGCACTTTTTCGATAAAAAGTCTGATTTTTTCTATTAAAATCTTAACTATACGTACTTGTTTAGAATGTCCAGCTGGTCATGGAAAAGCATCAGAATGGCCCGTGAGACGTATAGAAAGCGAAAGAATTGGAAACAAAGTTTGTTAGCAATTGCACCCTGATTGTGATGTTTAATTTCCCTCTAGAGAATTTATTGTAAGAGTTGCACCAAAACGAAAGACATTTCATGATTCAGTGTATAATTCAACCCCAGAAAAGTGTGTCAAACGTCAAGATTTGCGTGGTTGGATTTTTCTCAAAAAACTTCAAATCTTCCAATGGTCCCCCCTTTGGCACTTTTTCAGTGAAATATCTGATTTTTTTCTATTAAAATCTTAACTATACGTCCTTGTTTATAATGTCCAGCTGGTCATGGAAAAGCATCAGAATGGCCCGTGAGACGTATAGAAAGCGAGAGAATTGGAAACAAAGTTTGTTAGCAATTGCGCCCTGATTGTCATGTTTAAATTCCTTCTGGAGAATTTATTGTAGAAGTTGCACCAAAACAAAAGACATTTCCCGATATAGTGTATAATTCTACCCCAGAAAAGTGTGTCAAACGTCAAGATTTGCGTGGTTGGATTTTTCTTAAAAATCTTCAAATCTTCCAATGGTCCCCCCTTTCGCACTTTTTTGGTGAAAAATCTGAATTTTTTCTAGTGAAATCTGAACTATACGTACTTATTTATAATGTCCAGCTGGTCATGGAAAAGCATCAGAATAACCCGTGAGACGTCTAGAAAGCGAGAGAATTGGAAACAAAGTTTGTTAGCAATTGCACCCTGATTGTGATGTTTAAATTCCCTCTGGAGAATTTATTGTAAGAGTTGCACCAAAACGAAAGACATTTCCTGATTCAGTGTATAATTAATCTACCCTAGACAAGTGTGTCAAACATCAAGATTTGCGTGGTTGGATTTTTCTCACAAAACTTTCAAATCTTCTAATGGTCCCCCAAAATTAAATAAATAGGGATTTGGGGGGGGGGGGGGGGGGGGGGGGGGGGGGGGGTGTTGGGGGATTTTTTTTGGGGGGGGGGGGGGGGGTTTTGTTTTTTTGTTTTTTTTTTTTTTGGTTTTGTAAGGATATTTGGGAGGGGATTGTTAGGTTGGTGGGTAGTGTTATTTATGATATGTTTAGTAAGGGGGTGTTGGAATGAGGGGATTGGTTTTGATGTTTGGGGGAAAGTGTTTAGGAGTGTTTGGTTGTGTTTGGGGTTATTGGGGGGGAATTGGAGAAATTTGGTTTGGGGTTGGGGATAAAGAAGGGTTGGTGTGGGGTTGTGGGGATAATTTTAGTTTGTTTGTGAATGGTTGATGGTGTTGGAGTAAAATGATAAGTGGGTATTTAGTATAGATGGGAGTGGAGGAGGGAATGATTTTTTATGAATTGAGGAAATGGGTACACAATTCCACTTTATGAACTTTTTCAATGAAAAATCTGAATTTTTTCTATTAAAATCTTAACTATACGTCCTTGTTTATAATGTCCAGCTGGTCATGGAAAAGCATCAGAATGGCCCGTGAGACGTATAGAAAGCGAGAGAATTGGAAACAAAGTTTGTTAGCAATTGCGCCCTGCTTAACATGTTTAAATTCCCTCTGGAGAATTTATTGTAAGAGTTGCACCAAAACGAAAGACTTTTCCTGATTCAGTGTATAATTCTACCCCCGAAAAGTGTGTCAAACGTCAAGATTTGCGTGGTTGGATTTTTCTCAAAAAACTTCAAATCTTCCAATGGTCCCCCCTTAGGCACTTTTTCGATGAAAAATCTGAATTTTTTCTAGTGAGATCTTAACTATACGTACTTGTTTAGAATGTCCAGCTGGTCATGGAAAAGCATCAGAATGGCCCGTGAGACGTCTAGAAAGTGAGAGAATTGAAATTAAAGTTTGTTAGCAATAGCGCCCTGATTGTGATGTTTAAATTTCCTCTGGAGACTTTATTGTAAGAGTTGCACCAAAACGAAAGACATTTCCCGATTTAGTGTATAATTCTACCCCAGAAAAGTGTGTCAAACGTCAAGATTTGCGTGGTTGGATTTTTCTTAAAAATCTTCAAATCTTCCAATGGTCCCCCTTTCGCACTTTTTTTTGGGAAAATCTGAATTTTTTCTAGTGAAATCTGAACTATACGTACTTGTTTATATTGTCCAGCTGGTCATGGAAAAGCCTCAGAATAACCCGTGAGACGTCTAGAAAGCGAGAGAATTGGAAACAAAGTTTGTTAGCAATTGCACCCTGATTGTGATGTTTAAATTCCCTCTGGAGAATTTATTGTAAGAGTTGCACCAAAACGAAAGACATTTCCTGATTCAGTGTATAATTCTACCCTAGAAAAGTGTGTCAAACATCAAGATTTGCGTGGTTGGATTTTTATCAAAATACTGTTAAATCTTCCAATGATCCCCCCTTTGGCACTTTTTCGGTGAAATATCTGAATTTTTTCTAGTAAAATCTTAACAATACGTACTTGTTAAGAATGTCCAGCTGGTCATGGAAAAGCATCAGAATGGCCCGTGAGACGTCTAGAAAGTGAGAGAATTGGAAACAAAGTTTGTTTGCAATTGTGCCCTAATTGTGATGTTTAAATTCACTCCTGAGAATTTATTGTAAGTGTTGCAGCAAAACGAAAGACATTTCCCGATTTAGTGTATAATTCTACCCTAAAAAAATGTGTCATACGTTAAGATTTGCGTCGTTGGATTTTTCTTAAAAAACTTCAAATCTTTCAATTATCCCCCCTTTGGCACTTTTTCGATGAAAAATCTAAATTTTTTCTAGTGAAATCTTAACTATACGTTCTTGTTTAGAATGTCCAGCTGGTCATGGAAAAGCATCAG
Organism: Stictocephala bisonia; assembly: GCA_035578905.1. Classification (NCBI taxonomy): domain Eukaryota; kingdom Metazoa; phylum Arthropoda; class Insecta; order Hemiptera; family Membracidae; genus Stictocephala; species Stictocephala bisonia. The sequence continues at coordinate 8,243 of JAQJVL010007871.1, forward strand.
AATAACCCGTGAGACGTCTAGAAAGCGAGAGAATTGGAAACAAAGTTTGTTAGCAATTGCACCCTGATTGTGATGTTTAAATTCCCTCTGGAGAATTTATTGTAAGAGTTGCACCAAAATGAAAGACATTTCCTGATTCAGTGTATAATTCAACCCCAGAAAAGTGTGTCAAACGTCAAGATTTGTGTGGTTGGATTTTTCTCAAAAAACTTCAAATCTTCCAATGGTCCCCCCAATGGCACTTTTTCAGTGAAATATCTGATTTTTTTCTATTAAAATCTTAACTATACGTCCTTGTTTATAATGTCCAGCTGGTCATGGAAAAGCATCAGAATAACCCGTGAGACGTCTAGAAAGCGAGAGAATTGGAAACAAAGTTTGTTAGCAATTGCACCCTGATTGTGATGTTTAAATTCCCTCTGAAGAATTTATTGTAAGAGTTGCACCAAAACGAAAGGACATTTCCTGATTCAGTGTATAATTATTCTACCCTAGAAAAGTGTGTCAAACATCATGATTTGCGTGGTTGGATTTTTTCTCACAAAACTTTCAAATCTTCCAATGGTCCCCCCTTTGGCACTTTTTCGGTGAAATATCTGAATTTTTTCTAGTAAAAATCTTAACTATACGTACTTGTTTAGAATGTCCAGCTGGTCATGGAAAAGGCATCAGAATGGCCCGTGAGACGTCTAGAAATTGAGAGAATTGGAAACAAAGTTTGTTTGCAATTGCGCCCTAATTGTGATGTTTAAATTCCCTCCTGAGAATTTATTGTAAGTGTTGCACCAAAACGAAAGACCTTTCCTGATTCAGTGTATAATTCTACCCCAGAAAAGTGTGTCTTACGTCAAGATTTGCGTGGTTGGATTTTTCTCAAAAAAACTTCAAATCTTCCCAATGGTCCCCCCTTTGGCACTTTTTCGATAAAAAATCTGATTTTTTCTATTAAAATCTTAACTATACGTACTTGTTTAGAATGTCCAGCTGGTCATGGAAAAGCATCAGAATGGCCCGTGAGACGTATAGAAAGCGAAAGAATTGGAAACAAAGTTTGTTAGCAATTGCACCCTGATTGTGATGTTTAATTTCCCTCTAGAGAATTTATTGTAAGAGTTGCACCAAAACGAAAGACATTTCATGATTCAGTGTATAATTCAACCCCAGAAAAGTGTGTCAAACGTCAAGATTTGCGTGGTTGGATTTTTCTCAAAAAACTTCAAATCTTCCAATGGTCCCCCCTTTGGCACTTTTTCAGTGAAATATCTGATTTTTTTCTATTAAAATCTTAACTATACGTCCTTGTTTATAATGTCCAGCTGGTCATGGAAACGCATCAGAATGGCCCGTGAGACGTATAGAAAGCGAGAGAATTGGAAACAAAGTTTGTTAGCAATTGCGCCCTGATTGTCATGTTTAAATTCCTTCTGGAGAATTTATTGTAAGAGTTGCACCAAAACAAAAGACATTTCCCGATATAGTGTATAATTCTACCCCAGAAAAGTGTGTCAAACGTCAAGATTTGCGTGGTTGGATTTTTCTTAAAAATCTTCAAATCTTCCAATGGTCCCCCCTTTCGCACTATTTTGGTGAAAAATCTGAATTTTTTCTAGTGAAATCTGAACTATACGTACTTATTTATAATGTCCAGCTGGTCATGGAAAAGCATCAGAATAACCCGTGAGACGTCTAGAAAGCGAGAGAATTGGAAACAAAGTTTGTTAGCAATTGCACCCTGATTGTGATGTTTAAATTCCCTCTGGAGAATTTATTGTAAGAGTTGCACCAAAACGAAAGACTTTTCCTGATTCAGTGTATAATTCTACCCCAGAAAAGTGTGTCAAACGTCAAGATTTGCGTGGTTGGATTTTTCTCAAAAAACTTCAAATCTTCCAATGGTCCCCCCTTTGGCACTTTTTCGGTGAAATATCTAAATTTTTTCTAGTAAAATCTTAACTATACGTACTTGTTTAGAATGTCCAGCTGGTCATGGAAAAGCATCAGAATGGCCCGTGAGACGTCTAGAAAGTGAGAGAATTGGAAACAAAATTTGTTTGCAATTGCGCCCTAATTTTGATGTTTAAATTCCCTCCTGAGAATTTATTGTAAGTGTTGCACCAAAACGAAAGACATTTCCTGTTATAGTGTATAATTCTACCCTAGAAAAAGTGTGTCATACGTTAAGATTTGCGTGGTTGGATTTTTCTTAAAAAACTTTAAATCTTTCAATGGTCCCCCCTTTGGCACTTTTTCGATGAAAAATCTGAATTTTTTCTAGTGAAATCTTACCTATACGTACTTGTTTAGAATGTCCAGCTCGTCATGGAAAAGCATCAGAATGGCCCGTGAGACAAAAAACTTCAAATCTTCCAATGGTCCCCCCTTAGGCAATTTTTCGATGAAAAATCTGAATTTTTTCTAGTGAGATCTTAACTATACGTACTTGTTTAGAATGTCCAGCTGGTCATGGAAAAGCATCAGAATGGCCCGTGAGACGTCTAGAAAGTGAGAGAATTGAAATTAAAGTTTGTTAGCAATAGCGCCCTGATTGTGATGTTTAAATTTCCTCTGGAGACTTTATTGTAAGAGTTGCACCAAAACGAAAGACATTTCCCGATTTAGTGTATAATTCTACCCCAGAAAAGTGTGTCAAACGTCAAGATTTGCGTGGTTGGATTTTTAGTAAAAAAATTTCAAATCTTCCAATGGTCCCCCCTTGGCACTTTTTTGGTGAAAAATCTGAATTTTTTTCTAGTGAAATCTGAACTATACGTACTTGTTTATAATGTCAAGCTGGTCATGGAAAAGCCTCAGAATAACCCGTGAGACGTCTAGAAAGCGAGAGAATTGGAAACAAAGTTTGTTAGCAATTGCACCCTGATTGTGATGTTTAAATTCCCTCTGGAGAATTTATTGTAAGAGTTGCACCAAAACGAAAGACATTTCCTGATTCAGTGTATAATTCTACCCCAGAAAAGTGTGTCAAACGTCATGATTTGCGTGGTTGGATTTTTCTAAAAAAACTTTCAATTCTTCCAATGGTCCCCCCTTTGGCACTTTTTCGGTGAAATATCTTAATTTTTTTTAGTAAAATCTTAACTATACGTACTTGTTTAGAATGTCCAGCTGGTCATGGAAAAGCATCATAATGGCCCATGAGACGTCTAGAAATTGAGAGAATTGGAAACAAAGTTTGTTTGCAATTGCGCCCTAATTGTGATGTTTAAATTCCCTCCTGAGAATTTATTGTAAGTGTTGCACCAAAACGAAAGATATTTCCTGATTTAGTGTATAATTATACCCTAGAAAAATGTGTCATACGTTAAGATTTGCGTGGTTGGATTTTTCTTAAAAAACTTCAAATCTTCCAATGGTCCCTCCTTTGGCACTTTTTCGATGAAAAATCTGAATTTTTTCTATTAAAATCTTAACTAAACATTCTGTTTATAATGTCCAGCTAGTCATGGAAAAGCATCAGAATGGCCCGTGAGACGTATAGAAAGCGAGAGAATTGGAAACAAAGTTTGTTAGAAATTGCGCCCTGATTAACATGTTTAAATTCCGTCTGGAGAATTTATTGTAAGTGTTGCACCAAAACGAAAGACATTTCCTGATTCAGTGTATAATTCTACCCCAGAAAAGTGTGTCTTACGTCAAGATTTGCGTAGTTGGATTTTTCTCAAAAAACTTCAAATCTTCCCAATGGTCCCCCCCTTTGGCACTTTTTCGATGAAAAATCTGAATTTTTCTAGTGAAATCTTAACTATACATACTTGTTTAGAATGTCCAGCTGGTCATGGAAAAGCATCAGAATGGCCCGTGAGACGTATAAAAAGCGAAAGAATTGGAAACAAAGTTTGTTAGCAATTGCACTCTGATTGTGATGTTTAAATTCCCTCTGGAGAATTTATTGTATGAGTTGCACCAAAACGAAAGACATTTCATGATTCAGTGTATAATTCAACCCCAGAAAAGTGTGTCAAACGTCAAGATTTGCGTGGTTGGATTTTTCTCAAAAAACTTCAAATCTTCCAATGGTCCCCCCTTTGGCACTTTTTCAGTGAAATATCTGATTTTTTTCTATTAAAATTTTAACTATACGTCCTTGTTTATTTATAATGTCCAGCTGGTCATGGAATAGCATCAGAATGGCCCGTGAGACGTATAGAAAGCGAGAGAATTGGAAACAAAGTTTGTTAGCAATTGCGCTTTGATTGTCATGTTTAAATTCCTTCTGGAGAATTTATTGTAAGAGTTGCACCAAAACGAAAGACATTTCCCGATTTAGTGTATAATTCTACCCCAGAAAAGTGTGTCAAACGTCAAGATTTGCGTGGTTGGATTTTTCTTAAAAATCTTCAAATCTTCCAATGGTCCCCCCTTTCGCACTTTTTTGGTGAAAAATCTGAATTTTTTCTAGTGAAATCTGAACTATACGTACTTATTTATAATGTCCAGCTGGTCATGGAAAAGCATCAGAATAACCCGTGAGACGTCTAGAAAGCGAGAGAATTGGAAACAAAGTTTGTTAGCAATTGCACCCTGATTGTGATGTTTAAATTCCCTCTGAAGAATTTATTGTAAGAGTTGCACCAAAACGAAAGACATTTCCTGATTCAGTGTATAATTAATCTACCCTAGACAAGTGTGTCAAACATCAAGATTTGCGTGGTTGGATATTTCTCACAAAACTTTCAAATCTTCTAATGGTCCCCCCATTGGCACTTTTTCGGTGAAATATCTGAATTTTTTCTAGTAAAATCTTAACTATACGTACTTGTTTAGAATGTCCAGCTGGTCATGGAAAAGCATTAGAATGGCCCGTGATACGTCTAGAAAGGGAGAGAATTGGAAACAAAGTTTGTTTGCAATTGCGCCCTGATTGTGATGTTTAATTTCCCTCCTGAGAATTTATTGTAAGAGTTGCACCAAAACGAAAGAAATTTCCTGATTCAGTGTATAATTCTACCCCAGAAAAGTGTGTCAAACGTCAAGATTTGCGTGGCTGGATTTTTCTCAAAAAACTTCAAATCTTCCAATGGAGAGTTTATAACAGAATAAGTTCAACTTTATAGCTAACCATTCTATTATGTTCAATAATAACTAAATACTATAAAGACCATAAGTTGTTTACTCTCCAACAATCCTCCGCGTATTTAGAAAGCAGTCGTTGTTTATGCAGATATTCCGGTGTTATGGCATACACAGAGACGTGACAGGCCTGCCAACCGTAATATTCCAGTACTATCGCTGTCAACCTAGATACTCTGTAACAAAACCCTAATTGACTCTACGTCATCAAGCTCATATCGTACTAGTTAGTTAGTGGTCGTATTCTCAAATAATTTTTTAATTAGCATAGTACGTGTTGGTACAAGTAAACGTCACACAACACAAATTTAAAACAATATTAATTTGTGTTGTGTGACGTTTATTTGTACTGTATCGTATTCCCATATATGACTGTTTTCAAAACTATATATTTTAACATTATATAACCCACCCACCCATACAAGCACGGTGTTACTAATCTAAATTTAGTTACAGACACTTTAACTGTACAGTGTCTGTTTGGGCAGGTAAAATTCGACAAGATTAGGAGTACAGAAATGCTGTAAACAGAAACCAATCCCAAAAACACAATGTAAAAATAAATTGCCCCTTTGGCAAAGTTCCCCCATAAAGTTCCCCATAAAGTTCCCCCTTTGGAACTTTTTCAATGAAAAATCTGAATTTTTTCTATTAAAATCTTAAATATACGTCCTTGTTTATAATGTCCAGCTGGTCATGGAAAAGCATCAGAATGGCCCGTGAGACGTATAGAAAGCGAGAGAATTGGAAACATAGTTTGTTAGCAATTGCGCCCTGCTTAACATGTTTAAATTCCCTCTGGAGAATTTATTGTAAGAGTTGCATCAAAACGAAAGACTTTTCCTGATTCAGTGTATAATTCTACCCCAGAAAAGTGTGTCAAACGTCAAGATTTGCGTGGTTGGATTTTTCTCAAAAAACTTCAAATCTTCCAATGGTCCCCCCTTTGGCACTTTTTCGGTGAAATATCTAAATTTTTTCTAGTAAAATCTTAACTATACGTACTTGTTTAGAATGTCCAGCTGGTCATGGAAAAGCATCAGAATGGCCCGTGAGACGTCTAGAAAGTGAGAGAATTGGAAACAAAATTTGTTTGCAATTGCGCCCTAATTTTGATGTTTAAATTCCCTCCTGAGAATTTATTGTAAGTGTTGCACCAAAACGAAAGACATTTCCTGTTATAGTGTATAATTCTACCCTAGAAAAAGTGTGTCATACGTTAAGATTTGCGTGGTTGGATTTTTCTTAAAAAACTTTAAATCTTTCAATGGTCCCCCCTTTGGCACTTTTTCGATGAAAAATCTGAATTTTTTCTAGTGAAATCTTACCTATACGTACTTGTTTAGAATGTCCAGCTCGTCATGGAAAAGCATCAGAATGGCCCGTGAGACAAAAAACTTCAAATCTTCCAATGGTCCCCCCTTAGGCACTTTTTCGATGAAAAATCTGAATTTTTTCTAGTGAGATCTTAACTATACGTACTTGTTTAGAATGTCCAGCTGGTCATGGAAAAGCATCAGAATGGCCCGTGAGACGTCTAGAAAGTGAGAGAATTGAAATTAAAGTTTGTTAGCAATAGCGCCCTGATTGTGATGTTTAAATTTCCTCTGGAGACTTTATTGTAAGAGTTGCACCAAAACGAAAGACATTTCCCGATTTAGTGTATAATTCTACCCCAGAAAAGTGTGTCAAACGTCAAGATTTGCGTGGCTGGATTTTTCTTAAAAATCTTCAAATCTTCCAATGGTCCCCCTTTCGCACTTTTTTGGTGAAAAATCTGAATTTTTTCTAGTGAAATCTGAACTATACGTACTTGTTTATAATGTCCAGCTGGTCATGGAAAAGCCTCAGAATAACCCGTGAGACGTCTAGAAAGCGAGAGAATTGGAAACAAAGTTTGTTAGCAATTGCACCCTGATTGTGATGTTTAAATTCCCTCTGGAGAATTTATTGTAAGAGTTGCACCAAAACGAAAGACATTTCCTGATTCAGTGTATAATTCTACCCCAGAAAAGTGTGTCAAACGTCATGATTTGCGTGGTTGGATTTTTCTAAAAAAACTTTCAATTCTTCCAATGGTCCCTCCTTTGGCACTTTTTCGGTGAAATATCTTAATTTTTTTTAGTAAAATCTTAACTATACGTACTTGTTTAGAATGTCCAGCTGGTCATGGAAAAGCATCATAATGGCCCATGAGACGTCTAGAAATTGAGAGAATTGGAAACAAAGTTTGTTTGCAATTGCGCCCTAATTGTGATGTTTAAATTCCCTCCTGAGAATTTATTGTAAGTGTTGCACCAAAACGAAAGATATTTCCTGATTTAGTGTATAATTATACCCTAGAAAAATGTGTCATACGTTAAGATTTGCGTGGTTGGATTTTTCTTAAAAAACTTCAAATCTTCCAATGGTCCCTCCTTTGGCACTTTTTCGATGAAAAATCTGAATTTTTTTCTATTAAAATCTTAACTAAACATTCTGTTTATAATGTCCAGCTAGTCATGGAAAAGCATCAGAATGGCCCGTGAGACGTATAGAAAGCGAGAGAATTGGAAACAAAGTTTGTTAGAAATTGCGCCCTGATTAACATGTTTAAATTCCGTCTGGAGAATTTATTGTAAGTGTTGCACCAAAACGAAACACATTTCCTGATTCAGTGTATAATTCTACCCCAGAAAAGTGTGTCTTACGTCAAGATTTGCGTAGTTGGATTTTTCTCAAAAAACTTCAAATCTTCCCAATGGTCCCCCCTTTGGCACTTTTTCGATGAAAAATCTGATTTTTTCTATTAAAATCTTAACTATACGTACTTGTTTAGAATGTCCAGCTGGTCATGGAAAAGCATCAGAATGGCCCGTGAGACGTATAAAAAGCGAAAGAATTGGAAACAAAGTTTGTTAGCAATTGCACTCTGATTGTGATGTTTAAATTCCCTCTGGAGAATTTATTGTATGAGTTGCACCAAAACGAAAGACATTTCATGATTCAGTGTATAATTCAACCCCAGAAAAGTGTGTCAAACGTCAAGATTTGCGTGGTTGGATTTTTCTCAAAAAACTTCAAATCTTCCAATGGTCCCCCCTTTGGCACTTTTTCAGTGAAATATCTGATTTTTTTCTATTAAAATTTTAACTATACGTCCTTGTTTATAATGTCCAGCTGGTCATGGAATAGCATCAGAATGGCCCGTGAGACGTATAGAAAGCGAGAGAATTGGAAACAAAGTTTGTTAGCAATTGCGCTTTGATTGTCATGTTTAAATTCCTTCTGGAGAATTTATTGTAAGAGTTGCACCAAAACGAAAGACATTTCCCGATTTAGTGTATAATTCTACCCCAGAAAAGTGTGTCAAACGTCAAGATTTGCGTGGTTGGATTTTTCTTAAAAATCTTCAAATCTTCCAATGGTCCCCCCCTTTCGCACTTTTTTGGTGAAAAATCTGATTTTTTTTTAGTGAAATCTGAACTATACGTACTTGTTTATAATGTCCAGCTGGTCATGGAAAAGCATCAGAATAACCCGTGAGACGTCTAGAAAGCGAGAGAATTGGAAACAAAGTTTGTTAGCAATTGCACCCTGATTGTGATGTTTAAATTCCCTCTGGAGAATTTATTGTAAGAGTTGCACCAAAACGAAAGACATTTCCTGATTCAGTGTATAATTCTACCCCAGAAAAGTGTGTCAAACGTCATGATTTGCGTGGTTGGATTTTTCTAAAAAAACTTTCAATTCTTCCAATGGTCCCCCCTTTGGCACTTTTTCGGTGAAATATCTGAATTTTTTCTAGTAAAATCTTAACTATACGTACTTGTTTAGAATGTCCAGCTGGTCATGGAAAAGCATCATAATGGCCCATGAGACGTCTAGAAATTGAGAGAATTGGAAACAAAGTTTGTTTGCAATTGCGCCCTAATTGTGATGTTTAAATTCCCTCCTGAGAATTTATTGTAAGTGTTGCACCAAAACGAAAGATATTTCCTGATTTAGTGTATAATTATACCCTAGAAAAATGTGTCATACGTTAAGATTTGCGTGGTTGGATTTTTCTTAAAAAACTTCAAATCTTCCAATGGTCCCTCCTTTGGCACTTTTTCGATGAAAAATCTGAATTTTTTCTATTAAAATCTTAACTAAACATTCTGTTTATAATGTCCAGCTAGTCATGGAAAAGCATCAGAATGGCCCGTGAGACGTATAGAAAGCGAGAGAATTGGAAACAAAGTTTGTTAGAAATTGCGCCCTGATTAACATGTTTAAATTCCCTCTGGAGAATTTATTGTAAGTGTTGCACCAAAACGAAAGACATTTCCTGATTCAGTGTATAATTCTACCCTAGACAAGTGTGTCAAACATCAAGATTTGCGTGGTTGGATTTTTCTCACAAAACTTTCAAATCTTCTAATGGTCCCCCCATTGGCACTTTTTCGGTGAAATATCTGAATTTTTTCTAGTAAAATCTTAACTATACGTACTTGTTTAGAATGTCCAGCTGGTCATGGAAAAGCATCAGAATGGCCCGTGAGACGTATAGAAAGCGAAAGAATTGGAAACAAAGTTTGTTAGCAATTGCACCCTGATTGTGATGTTTAAATTCCCTCTGGAGAATTTATTGTAAGAGTTGCACCAAAACGAAAGACATTTCATGATTCAGTGTATAATTCAACCCCAGAAAAGTGTGTCAAACGTCAAGATTTGCGTGGTTGGATTTTTCTCAAAAAACTTCAAATCTTCCAATGGTCCCCCCTTTGGCACTTTTTCAGTGAAATATCTGATTTTTTTCTATTAAAATTTTAACTATACGTCCTTGTTTATAATGTCCAGCTGGTCATGGAATAGCATCAGAATGGCCCGTGAGACGTATAGAAAGCGAGAGAATTGGAAACAAAGTTTGTTAGCAATTGCGCTTTGATTGTCATGTTTAAATTCCTTCTGGAGAATTTATTGTAAGAGTTGCACCAAAACGAAAGACATTTCCCGATTTAGTGTATAATTCTACCACAGAAAAGTGTGTCAAACGTCAAGATTTGCGTGGTTGGATTTTTCTTAAAAATCTTCAAATCTTCCAATGGTCCCCCCTTTCGCACTTTTTTGGTGAAAAATCTGAATTTTTTTTAGTGAAATCTGAACTATACGTACTTGTTTATAATGTCCAGCTGGTCATGGAAAAGCATCAGAATAACCCGTGAGACGTCTAGAAAGCGAGAGAATTGGAAACAAAATTTGTTAGCAATTGCACCCTGATTGTGATGTTTAAATTCCCTCTGGAGAATTTATTGTAAGAGTTGCACCAAAACGAAAGACATTTCCTGATTCAGTGTATAATTCTACCCTAGAAAAGTGTGTCAAACATCAAGATTTGCGTGGTTGGATTTTTATCAAAATACTTTTAAATCTTCCAATGATCCCCCCTTTGGCACTTTTTCGGTGAAATATCTGAATTTTTTCTAGTAAAATCTTAACAATACGTACTTGTTAAGAATGTCCAGCTGGTCATGGAAAAGCATCAGAATGGCCCGTGAGACGTCTAGAAAGTGAGAGAATTGGAAACAAAGTTTGTTTGCAATTGTCCCCTTATTGTGATGTTTAAATTCACTCCTGAGAATTTATTGTAAGTGTTGCAGCAAAACGAAAGACATTTCCCGATTTAGTGTATAATTCTACCCTAAAAAAATGTGTCATACGTTAAGATTTGCGTCGTTGGATTTTTCTTAAAAAACTTCAAATCTTTCAATGATCCCCCCTTTGGCACTTTTTCGATGAAAAATCTAAATTTTTTCTAGTGAAATCTTAACTATACGTTCTTGTTTAGAATGTCCAGCTGGTCATGGAAAAGCATCAGAATAACCCGTGAGACGTCTAGAAAGCGAGAGAATAGGAAACAAAGTTTGTTAGCAATTGCACCCTGATTGTGATGTTTAAATTCCCTCTGGAGAATTTATTGTAAGAGTTGCACCAAAATGAAAGACATTTCCTGATTCAGTGTATAATTCTACCCCAGAAAAGTGTGTCAAACGTCATGATTTGCGTGGTTGGATTTTTCTAAAAAAACTTTCAATTCTTCCAATGGTTCCCCCTTTGGCACTTTTTCGGTGAAATATCTTAATTTTTTTTTGGTAAAATCTTAACTATACGTACTTGTTTAGAATGTCCAGCTGGTCATGGAAAAGCATCATAATGGCCCATGAGACGTCTAGAAATTGAGAGAATTGGAAACAAAGTTTGTTTGCAATTGCGCCCTAATTGTGATGTTTAAATTCCCTCCTGAGAATTTATTGTAAGTGTTGCACCAAAACGAAAGATATTTCCTGATTTAGTGTATAATTATACCCTAGAAAAATGTGTCATACGTTAAGATTTGCGTGGTTGGATTTTTCTTAAAAAACTTCAAATCTTCCAATGGTCCCTCCTTTGGCACTTTTTCGATGAAAAATCTGAATTTTTTCTATTAAAATCTTAACTAAACATTCTGTTTATAATGTCCAGCTAGTCATGGAAAAGCATCAGAATGGCCCGTGAGACATATAGAAAGCGAGAGAATTGGAAACAAAGTTTGTTAGAAATTGCGCCCTGATTAACATGTTTAAATTCCGTCTGGAGAATTTATTGTAAGTGTTGCACCAAAACGAAAGACATTTCCTGATTCAGTGTATAATTCTACCCCTAGAAAAGTGTGTCTTACGTCAAGATTTGCGTAGGTTGGATTTTTCTCAAAAAACTTCAAATCTTCCCAATGGTCCCCCCTTTGGCACTTTTTCGATGAAAAATCTGATTTTTTCTAGTGAAATCTTAACTATACGTACTTGTTTAGAATGTCCAGCTGGTCATGGAAAAGCATCAGAATGGCCCGTGAGACGTCTAAAAAGCGAGAGAATTGGAAACAAAGTTTGTTAGCAATTGCACCCTGATTGTGATGTTTAAATTCCCTATGGAGAATTTTATTGTATGAGTTGCACCAAAACGAAAGACATTTCCTGATTCAGTGTATAATTCTACTCAAAAAAAGTGTGTCATACGTCAAGATTTGCGTGGTTGGATTTTTATAAAAAAACTTCAAATCTTCCAATGGTCCCCCCTTTGGCACTTTTTCAGTGAAAAATCTGTTTTTTTCTAGTAAAATCTTAACTATACGTACTTGTTTAGAATGTCCAGCTGGTCATGGAAAAGCATCAGAATGGCCCGTGAGACGTCTAGAAAGCGAGAGAATTGGAAACAAAGTTTGTTAGCAATTGCACTCTGATTGTGATGTTTAAATTCCCTCTGGAGAATTTATTGTAAGAGTTGCACCAAAACGAAAGACATTTCCTGATTCAGTGTATAATTCTACCCCAGAAAAGTGTGTCAAACGTCAAGATTTGCGTGGTTGGATTTTTCTAAAAAACTTCAAATCTTCCAATGGTCCCCCCTTTGGCACTTTTTCGATGAAAAATCTGAATTTTTTCTAGTGAAATCTTAACTATACGTCCTTGTTTATAATGTCCAGCTGGTCATGGAAAAGCATCAGAATAGCCCGTGAGACGTCTAGAAAGCGAGAGAATTGGAAACAAAGTTTGTTAGCAATTGCGCCCTGATTGTGATGTTTAAATTCCCTCTGGAGAATTTATTGTAAGAGTTGCACCAAAACGAAAGACATTTCCCGATTTAGTGTATAATTCTACCCCAGAAAAGTGTGTCAAACGTCAAGATTTGCGTGGTTGGATTTTTCTTAAAAATCTTCAAATCTTCCAATGGTCCCCCCTTTCGCACTTTTTTGGTGAAAAATCTGTATTTTTTTTAGTGAAATCTGAACTATACGTACTTGTTTATAATGTCCAGCTGGTCATGGAAAAGCATCAGAATAACCCGTGAGACGTCTAGAAAGCGAGAGAATTGGAAACAAAATTTGTTAGCAATTGCACCCTGATTGTGATGTTTAAATTCCCTCTGGAGAATTTATTGTAAGAGTTGCACCAAAACGAAAGACATTTCCTGATTCAGTGTATAATTAATCTACCCTAGAAAAGTGTGTCAAACATCAAGATTTGCGTGGTTGGATTTTTCTCACAAAACTTTCAAATCTTCCAATGGCCCCCCCTTTGGCACTTTTTCGGTGAAATATCTGAATTTTTTCTAGTAAAATCTTAACTATACGTACTTGTTTAGAATGTCCAGCTGGTCATGGAAAAGCATTAGAATGGCCCGTGAGACGTCTAGAAATTGAGAGAATTAGAAACAAAGTTTGTTTGCAATTGCGCCCTAATTGTGATGTTTAAATTCCCTCCTGAGAATTTATTGTAAGTGTTGCACCAAAACGAAAGACATTTCTTGATTCAGTGTATAATTCTACCCCAGAAAAGTGTGTCTTACGTCAAGATTTGCGTGGTTGGATTTTTCTCAAAAAACTTCAAATCTTCCCAATGGTCCCCCCTTTGGCACTTTTTCGATGAAAAATCTGATTTTTTTCTAGTGAAATCTTAACTATACGTACTTGTTTAAAATTTCCAGCTGGTTATGGAAAAGCATCAGAATGGCCCGTGATACGTCTAGAAAGGGAGAGAATTGGAAACAAAGTTTGTTTGCAATTGCGCCCTGATTGTGATGTTTAATTTCCCTCCTGAGAATTTATTGTAAGAGTTGCAGCAAAACGAAAGACATTTCCTGATTCAGTGTATAATTCTACCCCAAATGTTCAAAACCCCC
>JAQJVL010007872.1:5000-21989 GCA_035578905.1 Stictocephala bisonia
CAATAATGTTGCCAAAAAGATAAAACTGTTATATGTAAATTAAAATAATTTAAAACAATCAAAACATGGAACTTTCCATATTAAGATAATCCTTTACACTATAGAAGGCATGCGAAAGAAGAAAGGACTTTACTAAATCTTTAAATGTTGAAATATTGTTTTCTTTTTTAATTTTTAGTAGCAATTTGTTAAACAAATGTAATCCCATATAAGCTGGGCATTTTTCATATTTTGACATCCTATGATTTGGTTGGCAAAGTGCCTCCCCATGCCTTGTATTGTATGAATGGAAATTTCCTATTTCGGCCTCAGCGTCAATAGTTTTGAAAGTTAAAATTTTAACTTTCAAAACTATTCAAAACTATTGGTTTTAATTAAAACCTCTGAAACCTCTGAAAGTTAAAATTTCACCTATTAAAAGTTGAAATTTAAAATTAAAATAAAGGGAAAGAATGGTCATTATTTTATTTTCTACAAACTGTCTTGCATGAATGAGAGTCACTAACGTCGAATATTATCCGTAGGATCTTTTTTTGACATTTAAGTACTCTGTCCAGAGAGGATGAACCTCCCCAGATTGCCAATCCATAGCGAATTATGCTCTCACAATAAGCTCGGTACACGTCAAGGAGGATATCTCTCCTACACGAAGCTTTTAATATTCGTATTGCAATAGTACGTGAATTGATACGACGCGTGAGTTTTTCGATGTGCGGTCTCCAGCAAACAGTCTCGTCAACAGTCACACAGAGGATGTGTCGTTCTGTAGAGTTTGTTTAGGGTTCACATTTATGTCGTCACAAATAATATATGGGATATTTTTTTTAGTGAAATTAATATATTTTGTTTTATTAAAGTTTTAACATAAATAGTTTTCATTACAAAATATAAATCGGAAATCAAGGCATCAGTATCAACAAATGTAATGAATACTGTATGACACACAAAATCATCATTAGGTTTTCAACATTTGAGACTATTATGATTTTAAATAAATCTTATTTAATTTACACTTAAATTTATTGTAATAAAATGAGAATATTTATATATTAAATACATAATAAAACTATACTTTATAAATTCCATACACGTGTATGATGACGTTTAATTTGTCAAATTAAATTAAATTTACTCATTGTCAATTTATTTGACAGTTGACTGAACTTTAGATTGTTAATTTTTGATAGATCCTGAATATATATACATTTATTTTACAATATAATAATTGAAGACCCTGATACTTACAGTTATGTTGTATGTACATTACAAGGAAGTACCTTGACTACACACTTCTAATAGTTGTATTTGAACTAAACTTAAGCAATTAATTTTTGATAGATCCTGAATATATGTACATTTATTTTACAATATATTAATTGAAGACCCTGATACTTACAGTTATGTTGTATGTACATTAAAAGGAAGTACCTTGACAACACACTTCTAATAGTTGTATTTGAAGACCTTGTTACTTACAGTTATGTTGTATGTACATTACAAGGAAGTACCTTGACAACACACTTCTAATAGTTGTATTTGAAGAATCTGTTACTTACAGTTATGTTGTATGTACATTACAAGGAAGTACCTTGACAACACACTTCTAATAGTTGTATTTGAAGAATCTGTTACTTACAGTTATGTTAGTAGTGTGAAACTAGGGCTGCTGGCTCAATTGATGACTTCCAGTTGTCAAAAATTTAAAGAAAAGTTGGCCTGCGTCATATTAGAGTGTGACGTGGCTGAGGACGTCACGGGGACGTGAATTGGTGACGTCACGATTTAAAGTTCAAGGTCATCCAAAGTAAGTTTTAAAAAAATGATCTTGTACGAATTATTGTTTTCGTTACAATACTATTTTTGTTGTTGATTACAAAAAATTGGTTACTCAAAAACGAATACGATTCGTACAAGGTCTGTATTTGTTTTGAAGAACAAAACTTTGTAATCAACAACAAATAGTATTGTAACGAAAACAATAATTCGTACAAGATCTGTGTGTGTGTGGGAAATTTTGTAGTGAGGGAATTTTTTAGGTTGGCAACACTGGAAACAATAAATACGGAATAATGTTATTGTAATTTTTAAATTTTGTTTCTCTCTTCTTCTACTATTACTTCAGTCCCTCTTCTCATCGATGTTGTTTGTGGTGGTGGTGGTACATATTCCAAGTCTGAACGATAGTTGTTGTTGCTATTCGTTGTTGCAAACACTTCATTGTTTTCTTAATCTCCAATTAGTGATAGCAAAATTGCTTCAATATCTGAAGATGTAGTGCTACTCACCTCTTGTAGTAGATAAAAAGCCCGGGAGCCTGGCTCACTTTCACCTTTGGACTTTCAAGATGGCGGCGCAGTGGTACCAACCCCCCCCTCCCACCTCAAATTCCCTCAAATTCCCGCATTTCCCTTACATTTCCCCCACATTTCCCTCAAATTCCCAAATTTCCCACACATTTCCCTCAAATAACCCTCAAATTCCCAAATTACCCTCAAATAACCCTCAAATTTCCCTCAAATTCCCAAATTACCCTCAAATTTCCCTCAAATTACCCAATTTCCCTCACATTACCCACATTTCCCCCCAAATTCCCTTGTTATACTATATAAAATACAGTCTTACCAAATTACCCTCAAATTTCCAAATTACCCACACATTTCCCTCAAATTTCCCTCAAATAACCCTCAAATTTCCCCCAAATTACCCACTTTCCCTCACATTACCCACATTTCCCCCAAATTACCCTCAAATTTCCCCCAAATTACCCACTTTCCCTCACATTACCCACATTTCCCCCAAATTACCCTCAAATTTCCCTCAAATAACCCTCAAATTCCCAAATTACCCTCAAATAACCCTCAAATTCCCAAATTTCCCTCAAATTACCCAATTTCCCTCACATTACCCATATTTCCCCCCAAATTCCCTTGTTATACTATATAAAATACAGTCTTAACCTACCTTTTCCATGTTATACTACATAAAATTCACTTTTTTGTCCAATATGGCGTCTTTCCCTCCCGCGCCAACTCACACCCCGTGGGAAAATTCCCTTCCCAAAATTCCCTCATCCAATATGGTGGTCTTTACACTATAATAAATGTAAAAAGATGAACACCGGATCCAATATGGCGTCTTTCCCACCCAAAATTCCCTCCAAAAATTCCTCATCCAATATGGCGGTCTTTATACTATAATAAGTGTATAAAGATGACAACCGGATCCAAGATGGCGGTCTTTCCTTTCGGGTACTTCCGGCGACCGTCGGCTACCTTCGTACGCTCTTAGCCTATGATGCACACGTCGTCTGCTGGTCGGGCGCGCATGCGCCCCTTGTTACTCTACTCATATATACAACATAACAAAATTAATATTTCATACACTACTCCATATACTCTATGTGCTCGACCCGATCGTAGCGCTCCCAACAACGAAACATAAATATATATTAAACAAATTAGACATCACTTGACCTCAAAGGTCATCTGTTATCACATCTGCTTCCGTTACCACACAGGATGACGTAATCAGAGTTTCATGTCTGAATCTACAAGGGATTACGTAATCGGATTTTCATGTTTGAACAGGCGCGTGACCTAATTGACCCCTACCTCACCCATCCCTATATAAACGATCAACACAATCAATCTTTATCACCTCTGTTCTTGTACTCGTACTGATCAGACTTATCCTCACTTTGCTCCTACTCACGTAATTCTTGTAATTTTGGACACCGTTCTCTGTACGGTATCAATAATTTGTGTCCTTTTTTTACTTTAATTTAAAGTAAATTTAATTACCAAAGATGGAATCCTTTGCCATTAACGATAACCTAGTCACCATTTCCCGTCAATTTGACACTTCCGACCCTGATCTCCTTAACGTACTTACTAGTCATAAAAATAAAATCATGGTTGAAATAAATAAACACCTAAACAGGCTCGGGGGAGTTAAATGGTATATCGCAGTCCAGATTAAATTTTCCAAAACAATAAACAACGAAGAAATCACAACAACACCCTTCTTTCACGGCAAAACCCGTCCTTTGCTACCTTCCGATTCTCTAGATGTACAATACTCTGAGGCTACAGACAAAATCTTAGAAAGCGTGGCTAAGTGGGTAAGTCAAGGTAGTGGGTGGGTAATAGAAAATGTTTTACGACTAGATCTGTTTATTGTTAAATTTCAACCTTTGTACGCCTCTTCTTTCATACCCACCCCGAAAAAAATTTCAAACGCTATGCATGGAATTATAAATGTTAAAAATGACGACAATAAATGTTTCCTATACTCTGTACTTGCCCAATTGTACCCTGACCGAAATAGACGCGTAAGTTATTACAAAAAACTTGAAAATACATTAAACATGTCTGGGATTAGCTATCCTGTCAAAATTACCGATTTAGACAAATTTGAAAAACTGAACCCTGCTATCTCTGTAAATGTCTTTGGTTTTGAAAACGATGAAATTTACCCCCTAAGAATAACCAAAGAAAAATTTAGAGCTCACCACATCAACTTGTTACTACTGACTACTGACACTACCTCCCACTACTGTCTGATCACTCACATGTCCCGACTTTTAGCTCACTTGACTAAATACAACTATGCATCACACTACTGTGACTACTGCCTACACAGATTTTCCTCCCAACTACGACTTACTAACCACTTACCTTTGTGTTCACCACACGGTGCACAAAAGACTAGACTTCCTACTGATGACGAAAAACTAATGTACTTTAAAAACTATACACTTACTCATAAAGTCCCATTCACAATATACTGTGACTTTGAGTCCTTTGTTGTTCCAATCGACACAGCACTGAACGACCCTACTACTTCACACACTACCAACACTGCCCACCACATCCCCTCTTGTTTTTGCTATGTAATCATTGACAGTAATGGCAAACCCATAAAGCAACCTAAAGTCTATAGCGGTCCCGACGTTGTAGATACTTTTCTAAATTGTTTGATTGATGAGTCTAATGAGCTCTTACCAATTATTAAAAAGAATATTCCTATGTCTCCACAAGACAAAATTATTTTCCAAAATGTTACCACCTGTCACCTTTGTCAAAAACCTTTACACGGAGACAAAGTGGCCAATCATAATCACCTAACGGGGCAGTTCTTGGGACCCGCCCACAATTCATGCAATCTAAATTATAAAGTTCCCGATCACATTCCTGTATTTTTCCATAACCTCAGAGGTTATGACTGCCACCACTTGATCCAAGGGTTAGGTAAATTCAAAAAAGAAAAACTGTCATGTATCGCTACAACCAGTGAGCGGTACATTTCAGTCACCCTTGAATCTTTACGATTTTTGGATTCCTTACAGTTCCTTAACGCTTCTTTGGACACACTCGTGTCCAACTTAGTTTCTGACGGGGCATCAAAATTCAAAATTTTAGGGCAGTGTATGACCAACACAGACTTACTACTACGAAAAGGCGTCTTTCCCTACACTTACATGACAGACGAATCAAAATTTAACGATACTGAACTGCCTCCCAAGGAGGCGTTCTTCAATGACCTGACCAAAACGCCTATCACTGACGAAGACTACACACACGCACAGACTGTGTGGTCAACCTTTGGTATGACCACTTTGAAACAATATCACGACCTTTACTTACTCACAGACGTACTATTACTTGCCGACGTATTTGAAAATTTTAGGACGACCAGTATGACTTACTACGGGATTGACCCGTGTAACGTCTACTCTGCCCCCGGACTAGCATGGAATTCCATGCTGAAAATGACAGACGTAAAACTCGAACTACTCACTGACATTGACCAGCACCTCTTTGTCGAGTCTGGGATCCGGGGCGGTGTCTCCATGATACCCAACCGGTACGCCCAGGCCAACAACCCTTACTTACCCAACTTTGACAACACAAAACCCACCAACTACCTCCTTTATCTTGATTGTAACAACCTTTACGGAACCAGTTTATCCGATAGACTTCCAGAGTCTGATTTCAAATGGATCGACCCACAGGACATTGACATTACAAAAGTACCCGACGACTCCGACACCGGTTACATTTTAGAAGTTGACTTACACTACCCAGACCATTTACACGACTTACATTCCGACTTCCCACTAGCATCCGAACGAAAAATGGTGACATACGACATGCTATCGACATACTGTAAGGACCTACTTCATGAACTTGACTATAAACCTCCAAAGACTGAAAAATTACTAACCACACTGTGTGACAAAACCAATTACGTTGTACACTACAAGACTCTAAAACTTTACTTACAACTTGGACTTGTACTGACCAAAATTCACAGAGCTCTAAGTTTTAAACAGTCTGCCTGGTTAGCCTCATTTATAAATTTTAATACAGAGAAAAGAAAAGAAGCCAAAAATAATTTGGAAAAGATTTTTTTAAATTAATGAACAACGCTACGTACGGGAAATCATTGGAAAAAGTTAGGTCGCGTATTGATTTTAAACTAGTAAATAACGAAAAACAATTGGTTAAATGGACAGCTAGTCCCAGACTAAAAACATTTTTCGCATACAATAAAGATATCGCGGGATTGGCTTTAAAAAAAACAAACAATTTTCCTAAACAGACCCATTTATGTTGGATTTACAGTATTGAAATTTCAAAATCAATAATGTACAACTTTCACTACAACTGGGCAATTACAAAGTATGGAAAAAACGTTAAGCTTTGCATGACTGATACAGATTCTTTATTTTACAATGTATATACTCCAGATGTCTATGCGGACATGAAAAATGAATTACATCTTTTTGATACTTCAGACTATCCACCTAGCCACCCCATGTTATAGTAATGTAAACAAAAAAAGTGTTGGGAAAATTTAAAGACGAGTTAAATTCAAATCCAGCTAGGGAAATAATTGGCTTGAGAGCGAAATGCTACTCCGTTCTAAATTCTAATCTAGAGGAAAAGAAGGTAGCCAAAGGTGTCCCCCGAGTCGCGATAAAAAAACAATTAAAACATGAAATTTACAAAGACTGTTTGCTTAATCATTTGACAAAAACAACATCCGCTCTAAACATCCGTAGTGAAAAACATAAAATTTACACACAACACATTTTCAAAAATTATCACTTTCCCCCTTTGACGATAAAAGATACATCTTGGAAAACGGCATAGATACTTTGGCCTACGGTCACCATTTAATTAGTAAAAAACGAGCTTTAGAACACGATCATGATTACACAACTAAAAAACTAAAACTAAAATAAAAACGTACCTTACAAAACTCATCTTGACGTAAGTCGTCCTCCTGAATCGCTATCCTCTCCATGACTGTCCACCACTCCCTCCCCACCACACCCATCCTTATCGCACTAATGGCATCGATCCCACTACATCGGAACTTGAACAGTTTTTTGTACATAATTTTCAATGTATATGCAAAAATGTTACAGGATGTGACTCACCAAATAGGTGAAATATCAGCTTACTTTAATACATAAAAAATGTAAATTAAAAGTATTCCTGTTTGAACATACATTATTTCTGTACCATAACTCTTGGTGTGAGATGAATTAAGTCCGGGTGCTATGATCCGTTACGTACGTGACCATAGACCCATATGCGACTATGCCCTTTCCTACTGTAATGGTACGGTTTGTGGATGTGTATGAATGAAGGTGCTACAGACCTGACCATGACAAGTGGAATATGGCTGTTAGACCTTATGATAAGGGTTAGATGGTGAGTTACATGAGGAGTGTGATTACGATCAACTCAGATTGAATGCCTCCGGAAGGGTTATGGGACAGTGGGTTCCTAGATGACAACGTCATCTAATGACGAAAGTATGTTAAGTAAGGCTTTACAATTGGCAGGGAGGCCAGTAAACTTTATCTATTATTTTTATGGTCGACTGCCACCGTATGGAGCGAGGATGGGGGCCCATACACCAAAAAAACCAAATAAATTTTTAAACTTACCTAAACCCTTCCATTCTTCCACTATGAGTGTTAGAGTTAGAACAAAACATGCTCTAGTTAGAAAAAATTCCCTACCTGTTTAAGGGACTTGTTCCAAGCTGACTTTGGTCGAAATGATACCATACTCAAAGTTTAACAAGGGCTACAAGTAAATTCTCACAATAATAAACTGTTTTAAGCAAATACGCCTTTGCTATCTCATTAAAAGATAAGACTGGTCCAGAAATCGTTAAAGTTCAATAAAATGAAACACTTACAAACAAGTAAAGAATTCTACAACGTAGGATTCACAAAGCTTATGAAAAAATATGGTAATTCGAGCTACAGTGATAAGAAGGCGTCCATCGTAGCCATTAATGTGGCGAAAGTTCACGTAGCAAGGTAATGAGTCAAGATACAACACAAGAAAACATAAAACTATTGGCATGGTTCCAAGTCATGTGAACAAAAGAAATGAAAACATAGTCAGAAAAAACATTAATAAAAATACAAGAAAGTGAATAAAAAGGTTCGTTTTAAGGTAGGTGACAAGGTAAGTATACAAAAGCCAACTGGACTAACGAGATATTTACTGTGTACAAAGTCCAAACTACTATTCCTACAACCTACCTCCTCAAAGACCATACTGGTGACGTCATCAAAGGAA
This sequence comes from Stictocephala bisonia, assembly GCA_035578905.1. Classification (NCBI taxonomy): domain Eukaryota; kingdom Metazoa; phylum Arthropoda; class Insecta; order Hemiptera; family Membracidae; genus Stictocephala; species Stictocephala bisonia. Next base: position 13,610 of record JAQJVL010007872.1, read on the forward strand.
GTTTCTACGAAAAAGAGCTACAAAAATCCAAAACAGATGATGTATACCTGGTTGAAAAAGTACTTAGAAAAAAAGGAAACAAAGTTAAATGGACAGAATACGACGGTAAACACAATACATGGGTTTCCCTACATTAACCCAAGACAATAATTGATGAACACGTGAACATAATTCACAGTCTAGTGCCTGTGTTAAGAATAAAATGGACAACATTCGACAACGAAGGAAACATTCACTTGAACAATGTACCGAGGAACTGAAGGCCTTAAAAGGCAACCCGATGAAAATGTATACACACAAGATGATTTAGACGTTTTTAAAGATGTACTTATAAAAATAAATGCGCATAGAAAAGGTTATTTACATAAAAATCTCATTAACCAAACGACAAAATCCATATAATTTAATTTCATTACATTCTGAAAATGACATAGGAAAAAACTTACGGATGGCAATCTTTGTGATATCAGCTGACCTTTGAGGTCAGTGTTATATTCTTTGCTTGGCACCAGACGGACTGCATGTTAACCACATGTTAACCCTAGAGGTCAAGTTTAGTGATATCAAACAACGTTGCATTTCCTCACAGATAGCCCTAGAATCCTATCTGGTCTATTATTAAACAAAAGAATTACTAGGTCATCATATAGATGTCAAGTACATAGACAATTATTGAGCAAGAAACAAATATACTTATAAATACAGACTTGTGTATAAAAAGTATTTTTTATACGTATATTTTCATCAGTTAAATTTTGAATTACATTTCTTGTGAGATCAACAAGGTACACAAACAATTTCGTTACAAAACATGGATGGGGAAACAACTGTGTCGAAACAGCTCTTACATAATTCACAATGCACATGTCGAAACAGCTCTTACATAATTCACGATGTACATGTACAGTAAGAACGGTTATGTAATAAAAGGGGGAGGGGGAATAATATATAATAATCAAACTAAATTAATTTATTCAGTTGAGAGGATCCACAGGTGCCGATCGTAAGCCAGTCGATATGTCGAAGCAAGACCTAACAGCTTTTTTAAAGGTTATGTTCAATCTAACCTCCGATTTTACCAAAGTTGTCACCGTGGGTTTGTTTGAAGAATTTATCTCTCAAGTGGGCATTTTGTTTTACAAGCAAGGTTTGCGTAAATACATTTTGCTAAACAAAATACAGTTCACAAAGTTGAAAGAATTGGAACCTTCGATTACTCATGATCTATGTAACAAAGGTGGTCATCAAAAGAGATTTATTGATGAAGACATTGAATGCACTATCCGTAACATATACCAAAATCCCCATGTAGATCTATGCGACAAGTTTAATGAAACATCTATGCTTATTCACTAAAGAGGAATGGTTGAATTTTGTTAGCTTATTGCCTTGCATTTCACGGTACGTTGAACAGTTGACCTGTGTCGAGCCTTATCTGATTGAACACATTGATCGGGTTATACGTAGTGATTCGGTCTATGTACCCCCACCACAGGAGGTAAATGGTGGGTCGCAGACCGTTTGCAGGACGAAGTTGTTTGGTATAAAAACACAATGCCCCAGCCGTAAACAGTTCGTGGAAAGGGGGTGGCGGAGGGGTACATGAGTGGATGACAGTAGTATTCATTCATTTGAAAGAATGGAGCCGCTAGGCGAGCTTCTCACGCTACCTAAGCTCTTGGAGCCGATCGATATGTTGAATGTATTTTTTTAAAAACGGGTCTTTTTTCTAAACGAAAACTTTCGAAATCACTTACCGTTGGAATTTTTAAAAATTGAGACTACAGTCTTGGTGTAATGTTTCAAGGGAAGACACGACTACGTTTACTGGTCCTTTGACGTTTTTAATCAATTTTGTGTAAATTTTGATAACATTTATAAAGCCCTAATAGATAATAATAAATTTTATTTGGAAATTAACGAAAAGGAAGTTGTTAAAGTTTTATCGATCTTTGGGGCACCGCATGTTTCCTGGGAAGTACTTTAACACCGAGCAAACGAGCTCAGTACCCCAGGTAGCAATTTGACACTTAATTCGGGTGAGTGGGTACAGTTTATCTCAAACCTTCCGTTAATACAGTTGGAATTGAAAGAGTTGTTTTATGAGGAAGACATTATAAACAATATCTCTGTGGAGGATTCCAAAGTCCATCCCCACACATTTTCAATTGATTACTTGTGAAATTAATAGAGTTAATGGTTACAGTAGTTGAGTTTCAAGCCTTTACTGACAATAATAACCGTTTTTAAAGAATTGGCAATAAAGTGCGCCTTTAGGGCAGCACAGCAAGAGTATAAAAGGCTGTCTGAACTTTAATTTAGTCCATTATATCTCTAACCAACATGGAGGACACATGGACCATGTTATCAAAAGGAGCCGAAGGCTCCAGTCGGTGTTATGACCGACAGCTTTATAATGAAATTTGACAGGTATGTTATTGGGACATACTGTCAGGTCACTATGACTTTTCACTAGATATGTTAAGAATATACCAGCATAGAGTAAACTGGGGTTTAATTTTAAAAAGGATAAAGTTTACAGAAGATGTACTGAGGGAAATGTCACCAAACTTTGATGTAGATTGTTGGAGAATCATAAGTAGATACTAGTCTTTGTCGGAACTGTTTATCGAGGAATTTAAAGACAAAGTAGACTGGGAAGATATTATACTGTGTCAAAATGTAAGTGGAGCTTTTTTCATTAAACACTATAAACGTGTGTGTGAAGTAGATGAGTGAATTTATGTCCTATGGCTGACTTAAAACTCATAAGACCAGGACATGAACTGTCAAGGTGGGGACGACCCAAATTTAATAAAAAATGTCCGACTGTTCTCTAAGGCAGCTTTAAAACGTGTAAGACCTGAGACAGTCCTGCAGCTTGAGGTTGGATTAAAACCCGTAAGACCTCAAGTCGCAGCCCGGGTCCTTGTACAGTTTGCTTGAATGTTACACTCTATGGCTGACTTAAAACTCATAAGTCCAGGGTGTGAAGTGATTGTGGATTAAATAAACACTAAAAAAGAAAAAAAAACAGAATCAAAAAAATAATAAAAACAAATTTATAAATAAAAACCCCTTTGTAAGTCTGTACGGTCACATTGAAAGGCTTCTCCAAGTAAAGTGATGTCTTTACTTACAGAGGGACCCAAAAAAAAAACATAAAAATAATACTGGGAGGTAGCATTTTGTTATGGAGTGGCTATCACCGTAACTTGCGATGGATGGGGCAAGTTACACTAAAATACCTGTGGGGAGATACCAGTCCTCTATCGTCCCATGTGAATTGGACAATGCCCTTAAGTTTTGCCTTCAGCGTACTTGAGGGTAGTGAGGAATTAAATACTCACCGTGAAAAAAAAAAACTGGTTAAATCAAAAACAATAAATAAAACTTGGAGGTAGCATTTTGTTATGGAGTGGCTATCACTGTAACTTGCGATGGATGGGGCAAGTTACAATAAACAATCTTTATCACAGTTAGTACATATTTGGGGAAATTGAATCAATTTCCTCACTTGCTCTGTAGTGTGTTGAACATGACCTCCAACAACCAGTATTCTCATCAGCAAGCTTCCGTTAGAGCTACAATATACAATATTAATTTATCTTCCACATAACAAAGTGGATTTTATTAAAGACGAATATTTTTGGAGAATGTTTTGTGTGTTGAGAGGGATAAAAGAACCGTTTATGAAACAAACACCTATTCAGTGGGAAGCAGAGTATCTGCTTAAGGATCTTTAAGTTCCTTACATCGTGCATAGGTCTACTGGAGAAGGAGGCACGTTAAAATACTCCTAACGCGCATTTGCACAGAGTGCAATAACCCTACCTCCTGTGGAAACCTGATCAGTTAATAAAAGGAACGTGGATGGGAAGTGAGGTATTTGAGTCCACAGAATTGATAATAAACGTAAGTAATGTAACCTAGGTAAGATGTACATGCACGCAAAGGTGAGTGAAAATAGGAAATTGTTATAGTTAATGAAAGAAAATGTGCAGCTTGTAGTAACGGACCGATAAAGCCCGAGTAGACTTTGTAAGTACAGTTGAATAGTTCGGTTAGGTATGTGTAAGAGCGTTAAGCTAGCGTGTTAGGTTTAGAGGATGCCAGGTTAATACGAAGGTATCCAGAAGTAGATGGTAGTTGAAGGATCAAAAAGTTAACAGTGTATTAAATAAAAATAAGTAAATAATTAATATAAATAATAGCTGCCCCTTAATTTTTAATTAAAACGTGTATTGCAGGTTGCCTAGTGTGTTAAGTAGGGGCTTGAGGATGATCTGTGATTCGATAGATAAGTATTGGTAACAGTGTAAAGGATATATGTATAATTATTAAATAAACTTTGGTTGTTGAGAATTTGCACATTTAAATATTGTACGACTTTAAAAATATCTGTAGTAGAACTTCTCCCTACAATTTTTAAATACTAAATTAAATATGATTTTTATTTTCTATATATCTACTAAAACAAACTAGCGGAAATGAGTAACAGTCTTATAATCAGCGAGACAGTTGCGAGAGGTCACTAGGTTATAATAATTTGATAGTGGCACTTTGCTCGCCTAAGAGCAGTACATTAAAATTTAACTTAAATTAATTTACATTGTAATAAAAATACTATAAAAAGGTATGCACCACTCGATGTGCGTTTCTACAAGATCATCTGATCAATTGGAAAAGGGGTTTTTTAATTCTGCAGCCCCTCCACCGCTGCAGAAAGTGATGGCCTTCCGAAAAAACACACTAGTTGCCATCTCCTAAAAATTAAAAAAATTCCAAAAAATAAAATTACTAGAAAAAGGTTTACTTTTAGAGACATTTACTACTAAGGGTTAGTTAGGGAACCATATTATTCTTTGATTTATTCTTTTAGAGGTGCTGTGACGACCATAACCGAGGTACCAGCACTCTATGCTGTTTCTAGGAGGGGTGAGACCTAGGAGGTCCCTATCGTCCATTTCAAAGGCACAATGCTCACAAATCACTTTGTAACCACCGATACAGGTAAAGCCTTCATCGAGCAACTCTTGAACGAACGGAGCTCCTCTGGCGTGTGTGCCCGAGGGTGCCCGAGGGTGACCAATGTTGGAAGGTCTTTACTCTGCACTCGTAATATCCCGTATTATCTAATAATGCCTCGTCGATGTTAGCTTCCTCCATCCTCTGCTGAAGCGTCGTCTTGATGGAATTGGGTAGGGGTAGCTGAGCGATTTCGGACTCTTTTTTATACATTGTCATTACCTTTGCAACAGCTAGGTTGAACAGAGTTTCTGGAGACCGTTCCATTTTGTGTGAACTGAACAAGTGTGGATTGAAGCGGCAACCTAATCAGGCGAGGTCTTTGCGGTTATCATAAACCACAGTGCATTTTTGTTACGCTTTTCATATAAATAAATGGTGCACTTTGTGTGTTATTTTTTTATTGTGGAAGTTTTAAGTCATTTAGTTATGAATTGAACACAATTCAATCAAATTAAAAAACAACATTATGTCCGAGTGGTTCCGCATCCGACTCACATGTCCTTCACAAATTACACTCTAACTCATAAAGTCCCCTTCACTATTTATTGTGATTTTGAAACAGAATAACAATAATCTATACACTGAAGTCGGGTACGCTACCCACTGGACTACGAAGGGTTGATAGCTTTTTGTCTAATTTGTTTAATATATATTTATATTTCGTTGTTGGGAGCGCTACGATCGGGTCGAGCACATAGAGTATATGGAGTAGTGTATGAAATATTAATTTTGTTATGTTGTATATATGAGTAGAGTAACAAGGGGCGCATGCGCGCCCGACCAGCAGACGACGTGTGCATCATAGGCTAAGAGCGTACGAAGGTAGCCGACGGTCGCCGGAAGTACCCGAAGGGAAAGACCGCCATCTTGGATCCGGTTGTCATATTTTTACATTTATTATAGTATAAAGACCGCCATATTGGATGAGGAATTTTTGGAGGGAATTTTGAGTGGGAAAGACGCCATATTGGATCCAGTTGTCATCTTTTTACATTTATTATAGTGTAAAGACCGCCATATTGGATGAGGGAATTTTGGGAAGGGAATTTTCCCACGGGGTGTGAGTTGGTGCGGGAGGGAAAGACGCTATATTGGACAAAAAAGTGAATTTTATATAGTATAACATGGAAAAAGTTAGGTTAAGACTGTATTTTATACAGTATAACAAGGGAATTTGGGGGGAAATGTGGGTAATGTGAGGGAAATTGGGTAATTTGAGGGAAATTTGAGGGTAATTTGGGAATTTGAGGGTTATTTGAGGGTGATTTGGGAATTTGAGGGTTATTTGAGGGAAATTTGAGGGTAATTTGGGGGAAATGTGGGTAATGTGAGGGAAAGTGGGTAATTTGGGGGAAATTTGAGGGTTATTTGAGGGAAATTTGAGGGAAATGTGTGGGAAATTTGGGAATTTGAGGGTAATTTGGGGGAAATTTGAGGGAAATTTGGGGGAAATGTGAGGGAAATTGGGTAATTTGAGGGAAATTTGAGGGTAATTTGGGGGAAATTTGGGAATTTGAGGGAAATTTGAGGGAAATTTGGGAATTTGAGGGAAATTTGAGGGGGGAGGGGGGGGGTTGGTACCACTGCGCCGCCATCTTGAAAGTCCAAAGGTCAAAGTGAGCCTGGCTCCCGGGTTTTTTATCTACTTACTTGAATTACCCGTTCATCTATAACTGGTACATGAGAAATGTTATTTGTGCTATAGTGTGTTGATGAAGAAACTGTATCATCTTGTACTGGAGAGTCCATTTATTTCTTCTTGTTGTTGTAATAGGAGCGTGGTGTGCACTGCTTAACAGCCGGACGCGAAGTGATGTAGCGCCAGCATGTCCGCTAGGGACTCGACTTTTCCCCCACCACTCTACCCCCACCAAACCTACCACCACCACTAAAACATTACAAACCCCGCATAGAACAAATGTATTAGTGTTAGTTTAATACAAGGGTCCAGACCGTGAAGATGCACGAACCACCCCTGAGTTTGGAGTTGTGTTGTTGTTAATCCTAATCGCACTTCTAGTTAGATACTACTTTCCATCATCTTCCACAATACTACAATATATTCTATATTGCATTGAAACATTACGAATCCGCATGAGAACAAATGTATTAGTGTTAGCCTTCTCCAAGTTTGTACTTGTAGTCATCACGACTCCAAAACATATATAAAGGTACTGTTGTTACTGATAGAATTGTTCCGATATGCTATAACGTTTAAAACAAATAACATTCCATCACACTTGAAATGTGCTTATATAAAATATATTGCTGAGTCCCATTCACCATTCATTTTATTTAACATGTGTGTAGTGTTAGTTAATCACTCGTAAACAGAGATCATAAATAACAGATGGCGGATGCACCACCTGCCGGATGCGCAGGTGGTGCAGCCGTTGTACTGCCGAGTGTACTGCTACAACAGAATTGTAGTATTCCCTCAAATTCCCTTTTTGTACTATATAAAATACACTATTAGCCTTGTTATACTATATAAAATGCACTTTTAGCCTAGCTATATTGTATTGAATGCGTATTTGTACACGTGTACCAAATTTGAGCGAAATCGGACGGTAAATAACGAAACTAGATCCAAAGTGGTGGGGGAAAAGATAAGTTCAAAGTTGTTATTTTTGGAAAAATTTTGTTATAGGTAGGTCGGAAATGGTGTACGCAGGTGGGCCTAAAGGACTTTCGGGGGTCGACAAAAATTTCCAAGGCTCTAGGACGCACCGTTTTCGAGATATAAGCAAAAAACCACTTTTTACGGGAAATGTATTGATTGTTTCGGAGAATACCTTCGGGGGTTTCCGGAGATTGTCGGGAACCATCGGCAATCGTCGAGGTCCTGTGTAAGCACACCAGTCGGCGATGAGTTGTCGACGAGCCTTCGAGAGGCAAGTACTGTTCTCTCCTGACTCTCTCATTCCTGCCTGCGCAGAACTTCTCTGTTGGTGAGTATTTAGAAAATATACGGTCGGTGTTAGAGACAGGCCTTGAGTCCTTGTGATTCGGCCAGTTTTAAACACCGATCAGTCCTTTAGCAAACTTTGCAAGGCTAAAGTTTGCTAAAGGACTCGCGGGGGATTCCGTGAGTGTGGTGGGACGCACTCTCGGCCAAACTTCGACTTGGCAGCGGATACCCGGGTGGGGCCAGCGTGTGACGCACTGGCTTTTCCTCATAAGGCAACTGCCGTTAGGAGTCGTCACTAGGTTCCCTTAGCTTGCTTTTACCCTCCCCAGTGCCGTGTTAGAACACCGATGTGTCTAACACTGAGCCACTTTCTGGTCTTTAGGTATTCTCCGAAACAGTCAATACATTTCCCGTAAAAAGTGGTTGTTTGCTTATATC
>JAQJVL010007873.1:0-21965 GCA_035578905.1 Stictocephala bisonia
TGGATGATAAGTCATTTTTCAACACTATTAGCATGCTAATGTAAAACATTGAAATCTTTGTCGCATGTATATCTCACTGTCAAAATATTGTAAAAGGGTTTGTTCACCGTTGGAATAAATAAATAAATAAATAAATAATCTGTAATTTTTTTAGTTATTTACCTATACATGTACATAACTGTACATGGGTATTACTTAGTTTAGATTAAAAGGTAGTCCCGTCCTTCCAAGTTACAGATATTATTTTGGTGCATGTTTAATGTAATTCTAAATTAATGGTAATTTTCAGGTACCATATATTTATGCTTAGTTAATGTATTCTCATTTCAATCTGATTGGAATATCAAATAATTGTGTTTTAAAATTTTGTTTCAGTTGATATCATGACCTCGGCAGCTATTAATTAGTTATATTAATTTCACCCAGTTAACATTTTGTATATTTAGTAGAAGTTCATTTTGTTGTACCCCATTCTAGGATCTAGGTTAAAATGTAGATACTTAATGTACATAAGTTTATTGGTTTAAGAACATAACTTTAGAACATGTTTGTTTAGATGTAATTTAGTTTTTAGCAATTGAGAAAGATTTGGGTTTTACCAAATTGAAACGTCGTGATTGGTATTTTATGTTATATAGAGCGTATTCAATACCATTAAGTGTTGCATATAGAAAACAGGAAATAAATTTTTAATAAAATCAATAGCTATTGCAAATGGATACAAGGCTTTCATCATTGATGAAATTGGAAGTAGAATAAAAAGAAAATAGAAAATAAAATTCGAGATGATAAAAGAACAACACTAGTAAAAGAAAAATCCGATAAAGAACAAAAGAAGTATGTATCCCTCCATTACAATGGACCATTTACACAAAGAGTTTATTATTTTTATTTATTTATTTATTATTATTATAAACGGTTAACACCATTATACAAATGAATATATTCAAGGATGGCTTAATGGGTTAACTTAACCTCATATGTGCCGTAAATGTCCACTTAAAGTTAAAAGAGATACGAGTATATTACAAATTATAACAAAAAAGATAATACAAGAACACATATGCCAACGAATATAAATATCTAGAATAAATCAATTACAATAAAAAACAAGTAATATAAACATAATTAGGTAAAAAAAGTAACCACATTCATGTAAATATATGTAAGTATATGTAAATGGTAAACAATCAAACAAAACTTTAAATTTTACAACAACAAACTATACTTTAAAGATCTGGAAAGAGGCGAAGCATAACAGACTAATACAACTAAGTAACCAGCAAGGCATAACTCAATAATAATAAGGTAATTATAAAAAGACAATTTGTGAAACCCCTCACCACTACCCAGTGTACTACCAAAAAAGAAGATAATAACAAGAACACATATGATCAACAAAATAAAATTTATCTATGATAAATTTAATACAATAATAACAACGTAATATCACATAATTAGGTAAACAAAGTAATAACATTCATATAAATATATATGTGAGTATATGTAAGTGGTAGACAATCAAACAAAGTAAGATCTGAAAAGAGGCAAAGCATAACATATAATATATCTAAGTAACAAGAAAAGGTATAATTCAACAATAATAAGATAATTATAATAAGAAAATTGGTGAAAAAGGTAGCAGTAACACATTAGGTAGTAGCGAGGGCAGATACATAAATAAGCGCCAATCTTCTAAAAGATTAAAAAGACTGGCCAAAGAATTCAAGCTGTGAATCATTCCCCAGGCGCAAAAGACGAGGTATCGTGCTATGGTACCCATAAACAGTTGGATAGTGGTGCTTTGCAAAAGTTTGAGTCCGCCGAGTGCGACGTGGAACATGAAAGTCAATCCGCTGGAGAAGTTCAGGACAATCAACCAGCCCATTCACAATCTTGAACAAGAAGAATAGGTCCGGGGCTATTCTTCTGGCCATAAGAGAGAAAAGCCCATAATGATCAGCAACCTGCCGAACATAAACATCCAGGTAGTTCTGTCCATCTCTGACACCCAACAGACGAAGAAAACGCTTTTCAACCAGTTTAAAGGGGGAAAGCAGTGGCCAATCTGATGAGGTGCCCAAATAGTGGAGCCATATTCTAAGGTAGGGCGCACAAGAGTCACATACAAACACTTCAAAGTCTCAGGGGAGAAAGCATTTCTAGAAGCTCGAGCTATAAAGTCCCAGAACCCTGTTCGCTCTAGCACAATTTTTTAAGACATGTTCGCCAGGATCAAGGTCAGGTGTGAAAAAACACTCCCAGGTCCTTTACCACAGTCACTCTCTTCAACACTGATCCACGAAGGCTGTAGACAAAAGGAATTTGGCAGTTTAGATCTTCCAAAGGTCATAACCTGACATTTGGGACGCGTTCAGGTGCATGGCATTCACTTCACACCACTGAGCGACATAGTCCAAATTCTTCTGAAGCAAATGCTGGTTGCAAACTGACGAAACTTCATGGAAGATCTTAATGTCGTCAGCAAACAGAACAAACTTACAGCCCAAGGGAGACTACCAATGTCGTTGATAAAAAGGCTAAACAAAAAAAGGGCCCAGAAGAGCCCCCTGAGGCACTCCTGACGTCACTCGTACCACAGCAGCCGAGAGAAAGGAAGCAAACTTGACCTGCAGTGTTCGTCCAGACAAATAACTCTGAATCCACTGGAGTAGTTGGGCCAGTGAACCCAAGGGCCCTGAGCTTGGCAACAAGATGAGAATGACTGACTCTGTCAAATGCCTTAGAGAAATCCAAATAAATACAGTCCACTTGATGATGTCGTGAAAAGGCAGAGTTACATAGTCAGTAAAGACGAAAAGGGTTTTCGTGACTGTAGACCTTCCCGGTCTGAAACCCATGCTGTTTCAGCAATGAAAACATTCCTGAATGTATAGGACAGGAAATCCAGGATCAAAGCCTCAAAGACCTTAGCAAAGCACAGACTGCAAACTATAGGTCTGTAATTGAAAAACATCAGACAAATCACCAGACTTGTGCACAGGCAACAAGAATCCATGCTTGAGAACATCAGGGAAGCAACCCACTCTCAAGAGCTGTTTAAAAGTACATGGCGAGATGAGGACCATAACAGAAGAACATGATTTAAGAACGAGGGGGGGTTATATTATCAGGCCAGCACCCTTGGAGCCATCAAGACAACAAAGTTTTCCGTTCAACCTCTACAGCAGATATTTTACACAGATGAGACACTTATGTTAGATCATACACATAATCATTATTGCAATTAGATGGAAGTGCTTAGACCGTAGCAAAATAGTCAGCAAATAGTTCACACATCTGTGAAGGTTCTTCCATTTGAGATTTGGTCATGAATAAGCTTACTAGGGGTAGTATTGACCTTACAAATGACTTAATGTGACCCCAAAATGACTTAGGATTTCCTTTAACATCAGCATCAACTTTCCTCATGTAATTACCATAGCAAATCTCAGTCAAGGTCTTGCATGACTACGAACAGCTCTGAAAGAACAATAATCCACATGAGACAGGCTCATTTTATATTTCCTGTGCAACATTTTTTTTTAATGACGAGAGCTCTAAGATCAGATAAACCAAGACGGAAAATTGGACCTCGTCTTCCTCACTAGAGGAGAGTTTTGACATACACAGTCACCAAGCTCTCGACAAAACTGTGTGAAGGCGACAATTTACATTTTCTTCATTAAGGATTGGATTAGTTCAGTGATTCGATCCATTGACGACCCCATCAACATTACACTTTCGCAAGTTCGGGATATAGATAACACGACCCGAAGATTTAGAGCACTCAAAAGGTACAGAAAACTCAAGTGCGGGTGGTAAGCCTCCCTGAACAATAAGGGTCAGAAGCAGCCCTAACCAAGACGGAACTTACAGAAGAAAACACAAGGTCCAATAAGACACCACGTGAGTTAAATACAGAATTAACTTGTATCTAAGTTGGTAATAGATTTAAGAAATTCAAATTATCAGTAGCTTTTAAGACTTGTAATACTACGTCCAACATTTTAAATCCGAATATTGAAAGTGAAGAAAAATTCAGTGATTCAGAAATATATAGGATTAACTGTAATGGTTGTAATATGTTTTACATAAGTTAGACTGTAAATTTTAGCAAAAGATATAAAAACCACGTCTCTGCTTTTAAAAATAAAATACCTGAAAGATCTAACCTAGCTAAAACACCTTCTAAATTGTACCGCATTTGAATAAAATAGAGAAAATGAAGATATTCTAACAGTTTGTAAGAAGGATCGTATTATGAATGCTTGGGAAGAATTATTTATTTTTAAAGAAAAATGTCAGGATCGTAAAAAATTTATGAATGAACGGGTTAATTTTGATTCAGAAATAGTTTTTTAATATGTATTTCAGTGACTAAAAGAACAGAAGTAACAGCCAATAGGGTTAACCAATAATATCACAGCAGCCGCCATTTCGACGATTCCAGCAATGGGGTCTTGTGATCATTGGGCCCTATAAATTGAGTTGTTGAACACCATTTTTCATTCTTTTGTAAATCCCTCTGGTCTGAGGAAGGTGAGCAAGGTTCACCGAAATCGATCATCATAATATTTCTGCATTTTGTACTTGTATTGTAATATCTTTATGCATTTTGTGCTTGTGTGACGTTTACTTGTACTAAATTGGTATTTTTCATGTAATGATGGCAAATGTCCAACAACCTATGTCTTTATTATTTAGGTGAAATTAGACAATACAGCTACTATTAATCTGTAATTTTTTTACTCTCTTTATAGAAGTTTAGAAATTTATTACTTTTGAATATAGGATAATTAAAGCTCGAGAAAGATATAAATAATAAAGTTTATATCGATTTGGAGATACATATGATAAGCAGTGAACAGTAATTTATGAAAAGGGACTTAAAATATTTTTATTTTCATAAAAATAGCTAGATTGAATTGGTTGACTTTTGACACGTGTATCATTTTTTGACTCATTAGCTTTGTCAGTGGAATAGTACATATTATTAGAAAGTAAAACATACAGATAATACTATTTTTATATTTATACATTAAGTGACAAGCCAAATTGGAATAAAATTGTATTGAAACAAAAGCATTAAGGAGCCAAGTGCACTCAAAACAATGAATTAGGTATATAAAATATGTAACCGAATTACAAGAGGTGTGTCTTGTGTTTATCAAATATACCTAACGATTACCAAGAGTAAACCAAATGAAATGTAAGCAACCAAGTACACTTGAAACATTAATTAAATTAGGTAGATTAAAGGTACATAAGGGCATTACATGAAGTGTTGCACCCAAAATGTAGGATGCCCTACGATCTTTGTTGGGTACTGGGTTGTGGTCGGGATGGTTCTGGAGTTGAGGGCTCTGCAGCAACCACACGGTCTCCAGTCAGAGCCTTTTTTTAGGAACTAGGTCTAGGGGGGATAACCAATTGCCAGCAGTGGACAGTGGTACAGATGTGTTGTTGAGTGTTTTGCTAGATCGGTAGAGCTGGTTTCCCAGAGAGCCTGGTGAGCGTTGGATAGTCTTGAAGTAGTCGAGAGTATACAGATGGAAAGGTAGCATTTATGGTCTTAATACTACTTACCAAACTGTGAGAAGCTACATGGCCACTTGAAACCAATGACGTCTTCTGGTTGACCAAAGACTGATGACGTACATCCACTAAAAGAACATAGTGGTGCAGAAAATCCACTCCTATTATAGGTTTGGCAACCTCTGCGACTATGAAGTCCAGGCTCAACGTCACCAGGCCTTTTTTTCACTCCTTACTGATTAATGTTTTTATATCTTGTTTGTAATTATTTATATAATTATTTGATCATTAAATTCTCTTTTTATTATTGTTCCAAAACGGTTTTTTCACCACTTTAATAGCAGCCTTCTCTCTCCCACAATCTTACTTATTATCTATCATTGGTTTGGGAACAATGGAGAAATGTTGTCGTCTTTTTTGATATTATTACTTTTAAAAGCTAAAAATAATATGCTATGGTTGGCAGTTGACTTAGTTTGGAGATCACACAAGTGTCAGTTAAACTACTGAACTACTGAAATCATCATTCTTTAGCGCAATCCAGAGGACACATGCGGCTTAAGGATTGCTGTTAGATGCAAATATCATCCCCCATGACGTTATCAGAGTTTATCAATACCAAATCTCCCTTTTTTCAAGATGTCCCACAAACATGTTGGGAGACCTAAATCTAAAAAAAAATGCTTTTTAGACTATATTTCCAGTTAATTTTTTTTTTTTTTTTTTTTTCAAATTCAAAGAACTTTGTTTAAACAATATAATATAGGGGTCCCAAAAAAATATTAATGTTTGTCGTGGGTGCCCAACTTAATTTATAACATAACTAAACAATAAACAAAATAATATTATTTATATAACTGCGCTCATGGGAGAGGTGCTATTAATTAACTATACTATCACCAGAAGTACAAAGTCTTTACATTTATGATCCAACACTTTCAATATCACACTAATTATACATATACATTGCAACAATAATAAAAATATATAACAATAAATATAGATATGTACATCATAATGCATTAAGAGTAGGTGAAAAAAGTCAACATGTCTATAACATAAGTGTCACCTGGCCCATATAAAGAGCTGACAGTTACAATACAGATAACAACAAATATAAAATATAGAGTTATGATAATGAGAACTGAACGAGATCGTCACTTATCAACCAGAAATATAATATGAATTTAATGTGTTTACAAGATTTGTAATTCAAAAAATGCTCAAGTTGGAAAAAATATCAAATAAATTTTTACGAAAAACCAACTGCCTGTTAACTTAGAATATGTTTGATGGTCGAAACAAGTTTCTAGTATCAGAATCCATGACCGTCATCGGTGAAATGAACCTTCCTCATAAGGAATAGTCCATGTTGAGTCACTTTTGTATGGGTTGTTAAGATGCAACTACTGGAAATATAATTGGGGGAAATTTCAAGTGATCTGTCATGTGACATTGTGGAGTCAAAATTCAAAGTTGAATAATATAGTTAAAAGACTGCCCATTGTGTTTCTTTTCAGGGGGGTGAGATGGTCTCTATGTAGTCAGAGAAGCAGGTGTTGAATGGAAAAACCTGAACTTAGCTGTGTGACGGGAGTTCAATATTTAAACACTAAGACAGATTTAATCCAGTAAAACATTCTTAGATTTATTATTCATTATTATTATTATTATTATTATTCATTTCTAGGACGCCGATCGTAGAGATAAGGGGTGAATATGAGAGGTGAATGAGTATGATGAGTGTAGAAAAGAGTGTAGTCATTGTTACTATCTGAGTTTTTACTTTTGCTCAGAAAGGACTATTTATGAATAGCCCAATATTTAGGGGAACTATGGTTTAATTTAATCAGATTTTAAATGTTGGCATTGAATGCAATCCCAAAAGTCATCATGTTACAGTAATCTGCAAAGTAAAGAATGTAAGATTTTATATTATGTTAACTTATTCTGACTATCAATTTATGATTTAACAAAAGAAGAACGTGAAAACTGT
Organism: Stictocephala bisonia; assembly: GCA_035578905.1. Lineage (NCBI taxonomy): Eukaryota > Metazoa > Arthropoda > Insecta > Hemiptera > Membracidae > Stictocephala > Stictocephala bisonia. Next base: position 7,535 of record JAQJVL010007873.1, read on the forward strand.
ACTAATGTAACTAAAGGCTGTTTTATTTTTATTGGCATTTACTTATATTGGTCATGAAGATGGTACAGTTAACTCTTTTATCACACTTTACTGAACATTCTGACAAGAAAGTATTATAGTTGTTTTGCTGGTTACAAAAGAACGCTATAAAAAACCAAGTTTGTGTAATATTTCAGTTGAATATAAGATGAAACTATTTGTTTGATGAAAATTACCTTTAAACGACGCATGTTACAGAATTTTTGCAATATATATATATATTGTAAGGTACGTATTATTGCAATTTTATGTGGAGTACATTTGCAAGTATAATTTAGGCAAGTAAACATGGAAGAGAACCCAAAAGTGGAAGTCTTGATATCTGTCACAATATCAGTCTTATGAACTACGTGGTTGGAATATCAATTGCCTTTACGTTATCTGACATAGGTTTATAGGGAACAGATGTAACTGTGTACACACATACAGAGTACATTGTTGACATTGTACCAACTTAAACATAATTAACTACTTAGTCTTAGTCTTCTTATGAATCAATTTTTAATAGTTGAATAAATAAATAAATGGTTCCAAAGAATTGGCACAAACGTCCCCCATATTAAAACACACAAAAAATCATAACATTGAAAATTACCAGTTTGATTACCAAATATTTTGTTAGCAATAACTGAAAAACTAGTCATGTTAGAGACATTTCAATTTTTACTAAAATATTTTAAATTGTAATTTTTTATATGTCCTGAAAATTTTTAAACAAAACCCTTTAATCCATTTTCGAGAAAATTCCATTTTTGTCTATAAAAATAAAAAAAAAAAAATTTCAAATAAGTGATATATTGGCTAAATACACCTACATACCAAATTTCATAAAAATTTGATCCATCCGTTTGGTCTCCACAAACTGCACATATACACATACGGGCAGATATTAAACATTTTTGGGTTCAGTAGACCCTAAAATGGATTTTTAGACCAACTTGGGAAAAAAAAAGTTTTTTGACAATTACAAAAGCTTTCTCTATGCTAACCCATATGGGAGAAAGTAAAAATGACTGAAACTGACACAACAATTTATATAATTAAAAAAAGAGTGATTTGGACAGTTTATAATTTCATTAGTTAAATAGATTTATACAATGAAAAACAATTAAATAAGTCGATTGGTTTATTTTAATTGTACCAAAACAAAACGAAACGTCGTGATTGGTTTTTTCATGTAATGATGGCAAATGTCCAACTACCTTTGTCTCCCTCATCAAATTAAATAAGTGGTGTCTTTGAGATAAATATGACTGAAATATATTATAGAAATAATACTGGTTAAATTACCTTTTTTTTCCTGTCAACAGTTCTTCAAACATAATCTGCTATGTACATTTCGAAGCAGGAACTATTTCGCTACAGGATGAAGTATAATTTAGTATAAGTGATAAGTAGTATCAGACTTATACTACTATCAGATAGAGTAAGGAGGGTGAATCAGTACAGTACAAGGTGAACATTATTGATTTTAAAACTTCCAGTCCTGTCTGGATTCGGGCTTATTTTGTCTTAACCCCGGCTTTAAAAGTACTGACGCCCCTGTCAATACAATACTACTGTGTGTGTATGGGTGGTTGGGTCAGTACCACTGTATGTATGGGTGGGAGGGTAGGTCAATACCACTGTACAATCACCTGCACCCATCAAAATAAGTAATCGTGAATATATAATGTCTGTTTAACTCTAGAACGTCCCACCCATAAACGCACTGTAGTATTGCGTTTATGGGTGGGTCTTATATTATTAACCACCCGTCCGCCCATGCACACGTACAATGGTATTGACCCACCCGTCCGCCCATAGACACATACCGTGGTTTTTGACCCACCCGCCCGCCCATAGACACCCTACCGTGGTATTGACCCCACCCGTCCGCCCATTGCACACGTACAATGGTATTGACCCACCCCCTCCGCCCATGCACACGTACAAAAGGTATTGACCCACCCCCGCCCATAGACACGTACCGTGGTATTGACCCACCCGCCGCCCATGGACACGTACCGTGGGTATTGATAATTTTAAACTAAGGCTATGTCCAGTTTGTTTCCGCTGGTTAAAATTTCGCAGATTTCTAACCAAAACCCCCCCGCCATACTTGTACAGAGATGTCGCCAATAAAACTTTCATACACACATACACATACAGTGCAGTGTATGTGCATACATACACTGCACTGTACATACACATACACGTACAGTGGCATTTATTCAATGCCACTGTACGTGTATGGGCGGGCGGGTGGGTGAACGTCACTGTACGTTTATGGGTGGGTGGGTCAATGTCACTATACGTGTATGGGCGGGTGGGTGGATACTACTGAATCCTGTCCCATCTTGTTTGGCTGGTTACAGTCACTCTTAAATATTTAAATTCTTCTGTTATTGAAAATGTTTTAACCCTTCACTTTTAGCACTTAGTTAATTGGCTCTATCTGACTCTCTTTGTATCTTCATTAACATTCATTATGCTTCGAAATGTACATAGCAGATTATGTTTGAAGAACTGTTGACAGGAAAAAAAGGTAATTTAACCAGTATTATTTCTATAATATAACAGTTCTGGAGGCTAATAAAACAAAATGAAATATATTACATTATAAGTAGTTACTGTGTATATACAGGGTGTTTAGTAAAACTGTTTCAATAATTTGGGATATTATTGTACACATAAAAACGAGCAAAACACTTCATATGAAGGTATGTCCTAAAAAACCTTTAGTTTACCTTTAGTTAGTCTGTCTTTATGCTCTTTTCACATAAAAATTCATAACTTTCAATCCACTGAAGGTACAATTGTGAAACTTGATTATTTTACTAACATATAGCAGATCTATTAAAAAATAAATATAAAAAATAAACCTTCACCCGTTTCGAAATGGCGGACGTTTAATTGTTTCTAACTTCAATAACTAAAAACTGATTAATTTTACAAAAATGCAAGAATCTTGTTTGTATTAAATCTTATTATAATATTCATATTGTTTGTTTCAACGAAAAATGGATAAAAAACAGCTCAGTTATGCTGCAAAACCAAAATCAATGTTTTACAGCATTAACCAAAGCTTAGTTTCAATCTGGTATTTCATATGAACATCTGTTTATTTATGCTATTAATATTATGGTTGATTTCCATTGTTGGCACTATTCATTAGTAACGAAAAGAACACTGTCATGTACACGTTTTTCGTTGAGTGTTTCTGTAAAGTTTTTTTTATTGTATCATTATTTTTAATTAGTTAGTGTTTGTAATTTATTTTCTGATGTCATAGCTCTTTTTTATTATTTTCATGGCTTCCTTTTATTCCTAATGGCAGATAATGTAATGTACAACTTTACCAACTCAGAAATGGCAGACATGCATTTGATGTATGGCATGACTCATTGTAGTAGTACTCAAACGAGAAGACTGTATCAGGAACGTTTTACAAATCGTGTATACCTTGCCATACAACTTTTACAAGAAAGAAAGAAAGAAAATCAATTTATTTCCTTTTTAAGTTACAAAGGTTCAAGTTAAACAATTTAATATAACGGAAAAGAAAGTTTTACATAGGCTTTTTTATGCCTGTGCGTAAAAACTAGTCAAGATGAACATTACTTACAATTTGATCAGACAAATTAACTTAGAAAGGTACTGGCATATTAATTTATTATTAGAAAAAACTAACAAAAATGTATATTCTATACTAAATAAAAAAAAATTAATAATAATTCTTTAGATACTGACTATTACATAGAAAAAAATCATTAAAAAAAAGAAGACATATTCCTATAACAGTGAAAAATAAAAATAGATTATTCAAATAAAGAAAGTAAGTGAGTACATGAGTGTTTAATTTTAAAATATATATATTAGTTACTTATGAGGGTTTGATACTATTGGATGGAGTCAAGTAAATTAGTATTATTTACGGAAGTAAAGCATAGAAGTAATGAGGTCAAAGTAAAGTAATAAGTCGAGTAATCGTGTTGTCAGGTGTAGATTGACTTGAGGAGGTCCTCCGCGTAATCACAGTTGGTCCCTAACAGCCAGGAAGAGACATGCTTTTTGTACACACTGTGACTGACGGTGCCAAGTAGACCCCTTATCTCCCTCGGTATGTTGCGATACAAAACATTTGCAAGGTAGAAGGAATTCGTATTGTTTACAGATTTAACTGTTCTAAGGACTTGGACACCAACATTCAAGGCATTTCTTGTTCTGTAATTATGTGAAATAGGAGTAGATATTAAATCGGAATGATGAAAAATGAAATTTAGAAGAGTTTTACAACATTTGAATTTTACAAATTTACAAAGGTCCATCAACGACTTGCAGAGACAGGAAGCTTTAATCAACAAATAAAATGTAACTCAGGCCGACCAGTTTAAGTAAGAACTCCTGAATGGGAATGGAAACCAAAACTAATATTAATAGCATAAATAAACAGCTGTTCATATGAAATAGCAGATTGATAATATGAAACCAGCTGTTCAAAGTACACACCTATTTAAAACTGCACTAGTCTTTGGTTAATGTTGTAAAATATTGTTTTACGTTTTGCAGCATAACTCAGCTGTTTTGTATCCGTTTTTGTTGAAACAATCACTGTGAATATTATAAGATTTAATAAAAAACATTATTCCTACATTTTGTTTATAAACTTAGTCAGTTTTTAGATATTTCAGTTAGAAAAAATTAAACATCCTTCATTTTGAAACGGGTGAAGATTTATTTTTATATTTTTTCTTCTAAATAGAACTACTATAGGGTTTAGTACAATCATGAAGGGTTTTACAATTGTCCCTTCAGTGGATTGAAAGTTATGAATTTTTATGTAAAAAATACATAAAGACAGATAGACGGAAAACTAAGGTTTTAGGACATACCTTCATATGTGGTGTTTTGCTCATTTTTATGTGTACAATAACATCCCAAATTATTGAAACAGTTTTAATGAAACATATTGTTTATATATGTATTATATATATTTCAAGGATATTTTAAGTAGATATCATAAGTAGATATATCCTTGGCCATTGATAATGTGTGGAGATTAAAATTTAAAGTCACCTACATTTTATTGCTAATTATCATAAATTAACACGTTTACCTTCCTCAGACGTAAAGGAGGAATCTTCAAAGGAATACAGAAAATGAATCAATAAAGTTATTTATTCATAATTTGGGAATTTGGAGTTTATAATGTGAAATAAATGTTGTTAATTGATAGTTGTTATAAATACGAAACAAATTCTTTGTGAGAATATGTTGTACCAGCAGGGATAACAAATTTAAATACTTTGTGGATAACTTTAGTCTGAGTATGGTGAACTTGTTTCTGAGAACTTCCCTATAGGATGATATACCATTTTTGTTCTTATGTTACACTAAATTTGTGTTTTCTGCACACTTGCCACTTACAATGTGCGCAGTATTTACATGATTACCTGATCAATTTGATGCAATTACACCCTAAAGGTAATAATACAATTAAACAGTGGGTGTTTAGGCTAGTTAAACTCTTTGTTGGCATTATAGAAAAGTCACACAGGGTTGTTTGTTTTCAGTTAAAAAAAAAAAAAAAAAAAAAAAAAAATGGTACAGTAAATCGAGTTTCTGTAACTAATTTCGAGCAGCTCCTGTTTGTGTTTGCAGAGCAAATGTTCGTTTATCCATATCCCATGAAATGTAGGTTTGATCAAATGTTTACTGTATATAAGTAGGTTTGGAATTTACGATTTATTGGAGCAGAACCCACTAGAATACATTCATGATTTTTTTATGAAAGATATACATATTCAAATTAAATACGTCCCAGTCAATGTGTTCCAACTTTAATGTGGGTACATTGGAATATCTTAGCATTATTGATTAATGGATTATATTTGATGAAATATGACAACTAAAATTTATCACTTTTAGTTGAATTATGGACACTATTTTCAAGGCTAAGCATATGCATATGTATAATGCACTTTGGTATTTCCAAAAAAGTTGAAAATATTATAAAATAGGGAGTTGAAGAAACTTAATTATTTTAATTTATGGTATTTTACACATCATTCTCAAGGATACAATTACATCCAGGAAAGCCTTTGGTTTCATTTGATACCATCCCTCGTATTTCATCACAAAACAAATATGTACATTGGTGATGACTCACCCACCACTCTTAGACGTAGTTGGTGATGACTCTCACACCCGACACGTTGGTAATAACTCTCCCAACCGCCCTTTCAAGAACGTTGGTGATGACTCTCACACCCACTCTTACACGTACGTTGGTAATAACTCTCCCAACCGCCCTTACACTAACGTCGGTGATGACTCTCGCACCCGCACTTACACGTATGTTGGTGATAACTCTCCCACCCGCCCTTACACGAATGTTGCTGATGAATCTCCCACCCGCCCTTACACGTGCGTTGGTGATAACTCTCCCACCAAACCCCTTTCACGAACGTTGGTGATGACTGTCGCACCCACCCTTACACGAACGTTGGTGAAGACTCTCGCACCCCCCCCTTTCACAAATGTTGGTGATAACTCTCACACCAACCCATACACGAACGTTGGTGAAGACTCTCGTACCCGCCCTTACACGAAACGTTGGTAATGACTCACCCACCCACCCTTGGACGTTCGTTGGTAATGGCACTCCCACTCGCCCCCTACTGGATCTGGTGTTTAAACCACTATGGAAATTCGAATAATGTAGAGGGAAACTTGTCAAAAATAACCATTCCGCAAAAACCCAGGTATTGGACAAAAATAGCCTACTTGTATATGGAGAGTTGGTTTAAAACCAAACATCTAATACAGTACCAAGACGTATTTCATTATTGTTCTAAGGTGTCACCTGAGTCTTATGTCATTAAATATTAATAATAAAATCCTCAGTTTTATTGTCTAGAAAATATAACATAACATGTATCTGGGATGATGTATTTACGGCCCATAACCTCTGCCAGTGATTTCGTGGTATTTACCACTGGAGTATTCACTACAGCACTAAGAAGTGACATCTGTTTCTTTTTATCTTTGTGTAAACCAATCACCTTTCATATCTGAAGTGGTTTTTGGTGAAATGTAATCAGTGATATAAGTCAATTGGTTTATACATGATATGATTTTACATATGATAAATTTTTCAAACCGTTCCCAAGATTAAATTGGATTGAGATTGGATGCTTCCATAATGAGTACGCTCAAACACTAATCAACTAGGTAGATGGAAAGTACATAGTGACATTATCTGCAGTGTTTATCCAGAAGTGTATTGGTTCAAGGTTGAAGCACTGTCTCATACATTATTGTCAGCATTTTAGAGATATAGGCGAATATGAGGGTTGAATGAGTGCGACGAGTGTAGATGAATGAGTGCAGTCGTTGTTACTAAAGTTTGACTGTTCCTTAGAAAGAGTCATTTATTCATTTCCCCATCACCGGGGTAACTAAGAGACCTACGTCTTTACGTGGAATCCGAACCGTATATTATAGGTCTGATTTTTAGCTAACTGACAAGCCTGATATTTAGTTCTCTTCCCAACCTAACATCTGATTCTTGACTACTGTCCAACATGGACAGCCCAGACTTCTCTAGTAGTGTCCACGTCTATGACAACCATTGAACTGATGTCGCGTCGTTGATATGAGGACTGAGCGTAGAACCTACCGCCTACAATCTCCTCAACACTTTGTCCCCAAGTAGCTATAAGCAATACCAATTTACGTGTTTTCCATTACCACTGTACGTGTGTGGGTGGGCGGGTGGATAATTCAAATATACCTGTACGGGTAGGCCTGTACATAGTATTTTAGCTATGTGAAGTATGTAATCGTAAGTATAATCATATTTACCAATAATTGTTTTCATATTTGTTTGTGCTTCTAATGCAGTGACAACTGGTTAATATCGTCACTACATTGGTTGTGGCAATGCCAATCTTCTGTTAGTACCAGCACTTACTGTAGGAGTGCTCAGAGGTCATGTTGGGAGGTTAAGTAAATGGACTACAAGAAGAATACAGTACATCAGGGAGTCTTTAGGGTGATCGAATGAATATTTTTTTCGAATAAAATTCGTTGTCTTGTTACAAATAGTAGCTGTATTGAGGGGGGTAAAAATGGATTTACGGTTACCTAAAGTGGCTAATTTGGCCTTTTTGGTTCCTAACTCATTAAAAAACCATGCGATATATCTAATTCAAATTTTGAGAATATAGTGGAAAAATGGTACTAACCAACCTAGATTAAATTAAAACTAATAAAAAGAATATTTTTGTTCAGTGTGACTAATTATTATTTTATAAACGACGTCTGTACGAATTTCGAATGAAATTTGTACAATTATCTTTGGCCGAGAAAGTAGATTAATAATACATAGCTTATTTATCGATAAAGTTTACAATAAATAAGGGAGTTGTTCCCGTATATGCTCCGGACGTGCATCAAGAGTGTTGTTACTATCCCATGTCCCCAGCAAGGCATTCACTTTGCTACTCGTGGTGACAGTGGCGGCGAAACGTTGAACTAAACTCCACCCAGTGCCGAACTGAGCCGGTCGGACGAACAACCTTAAAGCCCACCTTTCCTCTTTAACTTTTTATAAAAAAAGATGAAGTTATTTCTATCTTGTAATGTTTAAAAATCGCTGTTAAAACAACAGCTGATTTACCATTTAGCTAATACTGTTTGTTAATTATAAAAATTCAATCCTTTTCAATAGTAATAATCCATTAATAATTCCTCATTTTTTAGCTACCATACACAATGTAGTTTTTTCAAATAATCGAAAAAGTTTGAAAAGTACTCCATTATTGAAAAGTATTACATTATAATAACGACCATTGTTGTTATCTTCCATTGTTACACTCTAGACAGTGTCACACACAAATCATGGCAAATTCTTTCTTTCCTAGTTGATTCTTATTTGTTTAATACAAGGCATCATTTTAACCCTTGTTAAAAGCCCTAACTATTATTTATCTCTGCGTGTTTTCGTAAAACAGTTCGTATTTTTTTTTATTGACCTACATTTTCACGTGACGCTGTACAGTGTCACACAAAAATCATTGTAAACTGTTTGTTTCTTATTTGATTAAAAAAAAACTACGTATCTTGATATTTTTCGCAAAACCAAAAGATTTTTTTTATAATTCGAGTTAAAAGATTTTAAATAGCAAAAATAGAAATTATTTAAAATAATAACTAAAAAGATTGTAAAAAACACATATATAAACATACAGAAGTATGTTATATAGGGCGTATTCAATACCATTAAGTGCTGCAGATAGGAAACAGGAAATAAATGTAATAAAATCAATAGCTATTGCAAATGGATACAAGGCATCAAACATTGATGAAATTGGAAGTAGAATAAAAGAAATAAAATTCGAGACAGTAAACGAACAACACTTCAAATTCAAATTGTTTTATTGCATAGAAGACAATTACATGAAATGTTTCGCGATAGTCAATATCAAATATCCTATCCCATACATTCTTACAACGGTGCATACAAACATACAAGCTGGCTTACATTCACTCTCTTATTTATACTAAGTTAAAATTATGAAACTAAATATATAAATACTTACATAACTAAATAAATTGGTGCATACAAACATACAATATGTCTTACATTCTATCTCTCATTTATACTAGGTTACTAGTTAATTAAAAGAACTATAGAACGTAGCCTGGGATAGTGGTTTTATAGCTAATAACCTCTGCAATAACTTTGTTAGAGCCTACCCCAGAGTGTACCGGGAGTTAGGGATGGAACGTAGCCTGCATCTGGGATGGTTTGTTTATGGCCCCTAACTTCTGCCATAACCGTGTCAAAGCTTATTTCAGAGTATACCTGGAGTTGAGGATAGAACGTAGTCTGCATCTGCGATGGTGCATTTATCGTTAATAACTTCTTCCACAACTGTGTTAGAGCCTACCTCAGAGTGTACTTGGAGTTAGGGATGGAAAATAGCCTTCATCTGGGATGGTGTGTTTATGGCCCAAAACATCTTCCTAAACCGTTTCAGAGCCTACTTGAGAGTATACTCTGAGTCTAGGATAGAACGTAGCCTGCATCTGGGATTGTGTGTTTATCGCTAATAACCTCTTCCTCAACCGTGTCAGGGCCTATCTTATAGTGTACCTGGAAGTGGTGATAGAACCTAGTCTGCATCTGGGATGCTGTATTTATGGCCCAGAACCTCTGGGAATAGTTGAATATACGGCAAAAATAAAAGTAAAAATAGTTCTCTAATATACTTATCCCGTCTGTTAAGTTGCACGCAAATTACAAGCGCCGAGTGGTAAGATGGGTAACGAATTATATCTCGTTTATAATTTGAACATTTGTTCTAATAAATAAATAGTTGTATAAAGATACTGTCATATTTTCTGCTTATAGTTGCCAAATCATAAAACATATGGAACCGAAGATATTACCGTTGATACTAAAACGGCACTTGACAAGTAAATGCTTCAAAGTTTTAATCCCTGGTCTGAAAACAGAGAGTAATATTAACTCTTGAAACTTGATAAGTATTCTCACTCACTTCAATTGTCAGAAAGTTAAAGTCTCAGTTTGAAGTCATAAGTTTAGTTAAGTTTGAACAGGGCTTTGTCACAAATAGCTCTATCTTGTGTGACGTCACTCAGCATCTACTAAAATGTTTCTTTATAATTTACAAAGTTGTAACTTTCAACTCTTACAGTCATCTTAGAAAATTTATTATTTTAATGTTAGGTAACAACAAAGGTAAGTCTAGGAATAAAATAAATAACAATGGACATTAACCCACTGTAGTTGAAGGTTTAAAATATCTTCCAGGACATGTTAAAACAGTACATGAAAACTAGCCTCATTCTATTTCATATAAACTTAACTTTTCTATAATTAGGAAATTTAACAATTCAGCAACAAATTTTGACCCCTTAACCCTGAAATTTACCATCAAAGACGAGTCGTAGCAATCTCAACGATACATAACTACAACACTACCATGCTAATCTACAAATGTCAATGTAAAAAAAAACTGTCTTATAGTTTTGACTAAATGATTAGATAACGTTAGGTTATGTTGGGTTAGGTTGTGTTAGGTTAGGTCGATCGCAGGAAATGATAATAGATAAAGTTGTTCCACATAAAATACATTTGTGAGGGAACTCACTGTCCCCACTTATAATTTTCTTGACGAAATATTCGTAAATTTTGATAAACTTTATAAAAGCAGTCAGCCCGTGTATAATCAGATATAATATTTGTTTGTTCAAACTTCTTGCTAATGTTCGACATTCCACCCCCTCTCAAGTTTATACCTTCCCTAATGGAACATTGATATAAGAGCAAATACATATATAGCATTAAGGGTACATACGCACGGTTATACATAAATGTAAATTCATGTTTAATAATGTAAATTGATATTAAAACACCCAAGGTAAAACACTTGGATGACAGTATTTCGTCATGATACAGAACAATTTTAAGAAGTTCGTTCCCTAAAAATACCTCCAATATCACGTAAGTTATATTTTTGAAGGCAGCCTCTACAAATGTTTGAGCTCACACGACTCGTATGCAATTTATCTGGTCCTTTGTGGAAAAAAGGACACTTCATTTCTCATGCGTACCTTTGTTCCGCGCAAGTTCTTTTCCTTCTATTTTAATTAACAAACTGAGAGATGAAAGAAGAAGCAGTGTAAAAGAATTATAAAAACATTTGTCTAAGACCTTGTCGTTTTAATTAAATTAACGCAATTGCACCCAAATACACTTTTTTCTCTTACAAATGTGAAAAAATACTCATTTTGAACAATAATAAAGAAACCAATAAGTTCTTCATGTAATAGAAAGTTAGCATATACATATTTAATTGACAAAAGAAGGTTTTTTTTGTATTTAATTAACAAACAGTAATTACGCAAAGGAAAAAATATATAACGCCAAGTAAATTAGAAAACAAAAGAAATAACAATAAATACAATTTATTTATAGCTTTTGATTAGTTATCAAACATGTTGTAAAATAATATGAGTGTAATGGTTCGATTCATATTGTATCTACAACACTTTGTTATTTAACATTCTATGGTACAAATTTAAAAATTAAATAATCATAAAACTTATGAAATATAAAACAATTTTTATTTAATGATATTTACTGGCTAAAGTTGCATTAGTTCAAAGATAATAATGTTAGAAGCTTCAAGTTCACTGTGTATTTGTTAACGTACTATGGGTAGATCGAATCAAAAAGCGTTAATTCAAGCATAAATGATTCACATTTACTGTCAAGATTTCTATTTTCATATATTAAGTTCCAGTTATGTGTATTGTGTAAGAGTCTACAGAGGCTGTTGGAGGTTTTAATCCCATAAGAACAATTTTATTTTCTAAACGAACAATGATCACGCGTATCCAAACTAAACAGTTATTTTTAAACGGATTTTTTCCAAACAAATTGAATTTGATCAAGAATGAAATTGCGTGTAGGAATTGATTTGCGAATTCCTAATTAGTGTTATAGATAAAAATAAAAACATATTTAGTTTGAAAACTATATTTCAAAACTAGGTGTATGTATTTAAAATATGAAAAACAAACTCAATGCACAATATGATAACGTTTAAAATAACACCTCATATACAACTTTTGTTTAGTAAATAACGAAAAAATATGGGTTCGCAAATAACATTGTTCTTATGGGATTAAAACCAACATGGCCGACAGCCTCTGCAGACTCTTAAGTACGTGTGGAATGACGTATATTTAGTCGTCATTAACTTTGTAGAGTGGGTAGAGGTAAATTAGAAAGCAACTTAACTTCGTTAGGTCCCTAATGAGCGTAACAATCAGCTTAATTAATTTAATTTCAAAGTAATAAAGTATAACAATTTATAAATAACATTTTCCGAATATTTTCCTGGAAAATTCTTAATATTTGCAGACTGGGATAATAAAGATTAATTTGAGTTAAAAATATATTTACCTTGAGGCAGTATTTTTAAGCATATTATTTGATTAACATTTTAATAACATTGTGTAGTGCTTTACGGCTAAAAGATTCTGTTTCATTAAAATGTATAAATAAATCTATAAATAAGGAATTTTTTGATATTAATATTCGAGTAATTTGATCAACATTTTCTATGAGTTATTAATTAATTTAGTAACACGATAGGGTAGACACTTTTCATACTAATTAAGTAGTTTGTTTTTATTTGAAATATACATCGTGTAAAAATTAAAACAATTGCTGGCATGGTGGCTCAGTGGCTAAGGCTTCGGACTGCGGAGGGCAAGGTCCAATGTTCGAATCCCCACTGAGCCAACTGTCGGTACTTCACTCGTTGAATAAAAGTTCACGCACAGGCCTGTAGGATCATGTGAACTAGCGAGTGAATTTAAAAAAATTACAGAATGTTTGTAAAACTAAATTCATCTAGGCTTAAGATAACTTGACATAACAGTAGTTTTTACAACAAAGTAATATGAATTTAAAACTAGCTCCTTTTAGTCATCTTCTTTTTACTACTCATAGTTGCTACCAAAATGTTGTACCTCTGTACTTAAAAATGTCAAATGAAAAGACGCTGTAAAAACACTCCTTTAATCAGACAAGTTTTGTACAAAAGTACCTGGCTTATTAACAAAGTTGTGACTGCTACGTGTTTGAAAGTTAAGTTTCGTATATGTTAGTTAGATTAGTTATGACATTAGTATGCCAAAAAGTGATTAATGATTATTGTAAAATCACGTTTGTGTTCCAGACCACCATACGTGTCTTTCGTAATCTAATCTTCGTTGATATAACACATTTAAATCACAATACAAATATACAACTGACTAGTTGAGTTGCTGTCTGACAACAGATTTATATTCTGAAATAATATTAATATTTAACTAAATCAGCTGATAAACTAAATTAAGATTTCAAGGCAAACAATCAATGTGTACTAGGGGACACCCTACACGTTTCACCGCTGCGCTCGTTACGCCTAGGCCTCCGGCCTCGGGCTGTAAATGTTCACTACAAATAATATTATGTTAACTGTATAATGTAAAATCACTATACTAAATTTATTTTCAGTATCTAACTCAAGTTACTTACGTTGCTACCTATTAATTAGTAGGTCTATGACCTATTTCAAACGTGTTAATTTCATTTTTTTTATAACTAAAACAACAATTAAAACCTTCAAGTCCGGTATAGTGGAGGCCCACCTATAATCGATTGTGAACAAAACAATACTTAAATCCTTTCCTGGTTTATCATTATGACAGATCTAACCTCCTCTCTATTACAAGCACCATTGTTTACATTCCAACAGCTGTTAACACTTTTTTGAAATCATTATTTACTTCCGAACAGCTGTTCGGTTCGATTCATTTAAAT
>JAQJVL010007874.1:0-21988 GCA_035578905.1 Stictocephala bisonia
CCTTCTTTTCCAATGATTACACCAAATTTCCACTTAGGGTTTCCTCTGGTATAGCATCTAGCTTGAACCCTCTCTCCCTCCTTAAATACTCTTCGTAATGGTGGGCAAGAATTGACTTAGTCTTTACTTCTTACTGGTATCATTAAATCAATTTGTGTTCTTATGTTTCGTCCAAACATTAAACTGTAAGCACTTGTTCCAGTTGAATTGGGAACTTTCCTCAGTTGCATAACCAGCCGTTGAATCTTCGTATCCATGTCTCCTTGTTCATCCATCATTGCAAAGAGTGATTTTTTATGGTCTGCTCAAATCTTTCTGCTTGCCCGTTAGAGTGTGGTTAAAACGGAGCACATGTTTTGTGAACTATTCCATGCATTTTTAAAAAATGTTGAAACACGTGGGAAGAAAATTGTGATCCATTATCTGAAAATAAGATTGTAGGAAGACCAAAACTTGAAAATAGGTTTTGGAGTTTCTTAATGCACCACTCTGATGTAGTGGATTTAGTCTGGGTCACATCTACCCATTTTGAAAATGAATTGACAACTATAAAGTAGTAGTTGTTTCTAAAGCAAGGTCCGGTAAAATCAATGTGGATCCTTTCCCAGGGAGTTTCAGGTTGCTTCCATGGATGAACATCTGTTTTTGGAGGATTATTTTGTTTCAAACAACATTGTTTACATGAGCCTACCAAGTTCTCAATATCTTATTCTTATTCTTACATATGAGACGCCGACACAACGTTGTTGGTATTTTAAGGCGAATATGAATGGTTATATGAGTGTAGGATGAGTGTGGATGAGTGTAGTCTGGTTACTAACTGAGTTCAACTGTTCCTCATAAAGGGCAATTTATTAATAGCCCAACAGCCAGGGCAACTAAGGGACCTACAGCTTTACGTGGAATCCGAACCACGTAGTGCTGGTCTGATTTTCAGCTAATTGACAAGCCTGATAGTCAGTTATCTCCACCACACAACATGCGCACAATGATTACCACCCAACATGGACACCCCAGACTTATCTAGTAGTGTCCACGCCGATAGCAACCATCAAGCGGACGCCATGTTGGTATTATGAGGACCGAGCATCCAACCTATCGCCTACAATATCCTTGTTTATGTTCTTCCAGTAGCAATAAGACCTCGCTAACGCTTTCATTTTAACCATTCCTAGGTGGCCAACGTGCAATTCTTGTAGTACTTTGTTCTGTAGACATGCAGGAATTATGACTCTGCTTCCTTTAAATATGCAATTGTCTTGTAAGCTGTATTCAAAGTCTTCTAGTCCCAAATTCTTTAAACTTGTTCCTTTTTTTTAAAGCATCCATGTTTTTCCGGAGAGTGTCTTCTTTTGCGGTTTCTTCAGCAATTTGTTTTGCTGTCACGGGCATTATTTGAATTTGATTAATTTGAAATATAGATGAGCTGTCCATTTGTTCATCTGACTGTTTTTCAACAGGAAACCTAGAGAGAAAATCTGCATTGGAATGTTGATCAGTGCGTCTGAATTCGACATTGTAATTAAACCCTGACAAAAAATGGGCGTAGTTGAAAATTCTAGTGGCTGCCATAGTAGGTAATGTTCTGTGGGGATCAAATATTGAAACCAGTGGCTTGTGATCTGTAATTAATGTGAATTTTCTACCGTAACGATAAGAGAAGAATTTTTTTAGGCCCCAAAATATTGCTGTAGCTTCTTTATCTTTTTGGCTGTATCGAACTTCACTTTTACTTAGGGTCCGGGACGCAAAAGCTATGGGCTTTTCTGTACCATCTTCTAGTCGATGTGAAAGTACTGCACCGAGTCCAACTGGAGAAGCATCAGTAGCTAATACAATTTGCAAAGCCGGGTTGAAATGTATTAATGTGGTTTCACTTGTCACCCTTCCTGTTTCACTCTTTCAAAACTTTTCTCGCATTCTTTACTCCAGATGAAAGGTTTGTTCTTTTGTAGTAGTCTATTTAGAGGATAAACTATATCCGAAAAGCTGTTAATAAACTTGCTGTAATATGTTGCTAATCCTAAAAAAGATTTTAGCTCTGTCACGTTAGAAGGCTGCTTTGCGCTCTGTATTGCTTTTATTTTTTTCTGGACTTTTGTGCAATCCGCTCTCATCTATGATGTGCCCAAGGTACTGTACACTTTTTTGAAAGAATTGGCTCTTATCTTTGCTAAGCCGTAGATTATTCTTCTGCATTATTTGTAAAACTGTTGTAAGCCTTTTTAGTGTTTCTTCAAATGTCGGTCCTTGGATCAGGATATCGTCAAAAAAAACATTGTACGCCGTCCAATCCCTGTAGAATTGAGTCCATGTATTTTTGCCACAAAGAAGGTGCTACTTTTACTCCAAACATAAGTCTGTTGACCTTGTACAGTCCTTTGTGTGTACTCAGAGTTTGCATTATTGCAGATTCCTCATCTATTACCAAGTGTAAATATGCATTAGATATATCTAAGGTACAGAAGTATTTACTGCCAGACATTGAGCTGAAAATGTCCTCTATTCTTGGTATAGGATGGTTTTCATCCTGTATAATTTTGTTCAAGGTCACTTTGTAGTCTGCACACAACCTGATGTTCCCATTAGGCTTAACTACCGGTACTACTGGAGTTCCCCACTCGGAATGATCTACTTTTGATATAATGTTTAATTTTTCTAATCGTTCAATTTCATTTTCAATTTTGTTTTTCAAAGCATAGGGTACTTGTTTAGGTTTTATGTATATTGGATGTGATCCTTCTTGAAGGATGAATTGTGCTTGGTACTCAGGAATGGAACCAATATCATTTTCAAAAACATTTTTGAACTGTTCTAAAAGTTTATTAAGTTCCGATCCTTGTGTTTCCACAATAGTCCTGATCTCCGACCAGTCCAGTTTTACTTCCCTCATCCACTCTCTGCCAAATATAGGATCGACGTCTTGATTAATTACGTAAAGTTTGCCAATAAACTGTTGTCCCTGGTAATTACAGGTAACAAATGTACATCCTCTTGGTCTGATGATCTCACTTGTGTATGTTCGCAGTTCAACACCAGTCTTAAACAATATTTTATTTGGGAGAATATGTTTGAAATCTTTAAAGGAAATCGATGTCAAAGAAGCTCCTGTGTCTAGTTCAAAGCGTATTTTTGTTTTCAACAATCACATCAATACTAAATTTGTCGTTTTTCTTAGTATCAGAAAACATATTTATCTCGTGTATATTAGTATGGTCATCAGTAATAAGGTTTACATCTGTAAAGTGCACATTTGTACTTGGTTTAGTTCTAGTCTTGTGTGTGAATTTGTTTTTACTTATGCAAACTTGAGTAACATGGCCCTTCTTATTACATGAGCCACATATCATGTTTACACATGGACATATGTTCGCTCTGTGTTCTGGGTCTCCACAGCGATAGCATTTTCCTTTTAGAAAGGAAAAATCTGTTGGATGATCACTTGATCTGTATGTTTGTTTTTCTTTAGGGTTTCTTGAAAATTTGTTGCTATGTTTCATTTGATATGTTTCATGTTTAGTAGTACTTGTAGATATCATTACATTATCTGCTTTAGCCAGTTCAATACAAGAAGCAGTTTCGCACAGGTTGTGTAACTTTTGGTGTACAAGGGGTGACAAAGCATGTAGAAGTGTAAGTCTTTTTAAAGTGTTGTCAGATATTCCCTTAAAAGTTTCATGAATATTTCTAATCTTTTTACAAAGTTGGAAAATTTTTCTTGTTCATCTAGTGGTACAAAGTTTAGGTTAGAGGCAGTTAGGTTAGATCCTGAATTGGATAATTGAATGGTTTTCTCAACTGAGCTAACTTCACTTTTATCTTCTTGTAGGATATGTTCCAACCTAACTTTTAAGTGAATAAAAGTATCATCAAATTCACTTCTGTAAGTATTTTCATCATTTATGAAGTCATTCTCAGTATTTAAATCAATTAAGTCTTGGATTTATGTCATCTTACAGTAAATTGAATGTAGTAGTTCTAGTCTTGATTTTGTTTCACTCACCTTTGCACTAGTGTATGTACAAATCCATTTGTTGCAGTTTGTCATTTGCATTTTCAAAGTTCTTTGTAGTAGTTTTAATTTCTTTAGTTTCTCTTCAACATTTTGAATACTTATAATGTCCTGAATGATTTGACTCGTCGCCATTGTCATATCTTGTAGTAATTAAATAATTTATAAAGAATTAACTTAGTAACTTTATTTCAGTAACATACATCATAATAACACAGTAATACAATGTTTGTGTTACCTAGCAACACATAATCAAAACAACTTATAGAAAACATATGTTAATTAATATCTATCAGTTACTTAATTACTTTGGTTATGCTTGTTCGGCCTCATAAACTAGTTTTATTTTGCTAAAACTTGAAAACTTTGTGAAATAATTGTCTGATTAGTACTTGTTAAATAAGTCATAGACTTGCAATTTATGCTGGTTTTGGAGAAATTGTAATATACTGCCATTTTTCAAGGCACTGGAAATTATCACAATTTAACAATAGAATAAAAGGTATATTTGTTGTTTTACTCAAGGCTAATTATAAATATTTTTTTAAATTCTAACTCTAATTTTATAAAGTAGTTAAAAAGAATAATTATTGTAGGTAATAGTTTTGAATTTAACTATGGTTACCAATATAAATATATTGTTAAATATTGATATTTCTGTAATTAATAATTATAATTGACTGAAAATAACAAAATTTATGTACATGGTAGTACATAATATTACTAAATTACCTTAAATAGATGTAAGAGGCGTGTTTTTAAAGTAAGTACCGTTTTTAAATTACACCGCCGCAGCGCTGCGGTCGCCGTTTAGCGCATGCACTTCGTGTAGCCACATCTGTTGGGAAGCCACAGACGCCATTACGGAACCATCCGATCGAGTCTACATCTGTTTGCGTGATTTTAAAATGACTCCACCAATTGAGAATCCCGCCGACTGCGAAGTGCGTGCTGTAATACGGTTTCTCTGTGCTCAAGGCTTCAAAGCAGTTGATATTCATCGCCAAATCAGTGAAGTGTATGGTGAAAACATTATAAGTAATGGAATGGTTTGGAAATGGGTTAGGGCCTTTAAAAATGGCCGCACTAACATTCATGATGAAGAACGAAGTGGGCTACCTTCAGTCATTACCGATGATCTGTTTCAAAAAGTGGACTGTAAAGTGAAAGAGCACAGACAGTTCACAATTTCGTCCTTAGCTGAAATGTTTCCTGCTGTCTCAAGAAGTGTTCTTTACGAAATTGTGTCCATGCTGGGTGCCAAAAATGTTGACTGATGAGCACAAAACCAAAAGATTGGGCAGTGCATTGAGTTTTCTCGAGCGATACAATAACGAGAGGGATGATTTTTTAAAGCCATATTGTCACAGGCGATGAAACATGGGTAGCCTACGTTACACCGGAATCGAAGCAGCAATCAATGGAATGGCAGCATTCATCATTCCTTAGGAAAGTGAAATTCAAACAAACAATTTCTGCTTAGAAAATCATGTGCACTGTATTTTGAAACAGAAAGGGTGTGTTGCTGGTCGATTTTTTGCCTCACGGTGATACGATCAATGCAGCTGCGTACTGTGAAACTTTACAAAAACTGTGCCGGGCAATTCAAAACAAAAGGCTGAGTGGAGGTATCGTTTTGCTCCACGATAATGCCCGTCCACACACAGCAAATCGAACACAAAACCTTATCACTTCTTTTGGCTGGGAACAATTAAACCACCCTCCATACATTCCTTACTAGCGCCGAGCGACTACCATTTGTTTCTGCACTTGAAGACGCATCTGGTGGGGCAGCGCCATTCCGATGATGACGAAGTAAAAACAACTGTGAAGCAGTGGTTGTCTAATCAGGCGGCAACCTTCTTTGACAATAGCATACAAAAGCTGGTCCCAAGATACGATAAGTGCCTTAATATTAATGGGAATTATGTAGAGAAGTAGAGTAAAGTATGGCTTTGCAAGTGAATAAATTATTTTTGGAAAAGATTTACTTTTGGTTTTTTATATCAAAACGGTACTTACTTTAAAAACACACCTCGTATATGAAACTATGTCGATTTGGGGTCAGGGAAATTTGGTTTGAAATCAGGGAAAAGTCAGGGAATTTGTTAAAGGAGGTTTAGTGGAAACCCTGAACTTAGCTCACATTCATTATAGCCAAATTGTTTAGTTTGTTATTTAAGGTTTATATGTATCATATTATTAATTACAAATTATTGGTTTGAATTTCAGATTCAGTTTGATTCATTGACGATATTAGTAGTTTTGTACTAATCTGTGAATACACGCTGAACGCAACAAACATGGCTGATGTAAGTGCTTTGTGTAGTGACTTAGACCAAGAAGATATTGAGTATCTTCAACAATATTTTCAAACCATTGTTTCTGGACCTCAGCTGTATCATTTGTACAGTCCTCTCATTGTTAACCAGTTGAAAAATCCGCCAGGAACGCTTACACACAACTACTGTTCATTAGAAAATTGGGATTGGACAAATAAGCGGAACAATAATAATCCAAATAAGAAAAGAGATTATAACATTATTTATCCTGTCCAAATGTCTTTGAACAATCAATTTGATGAGATGAAATTGTTTGAAGATATCATCAGTGAAGGAATAGATGAAGAAGATGTGCAGTTTTTAAAGATAAGTTTTAATAATTTACAATGGGATTCAAATGAGAGTCAATGGATGAACAAACTGTCTTGGATTGATCATCCACCCACAAATACTGATTCTGGGGCTCAGTATGGGTGTGCTAGGACTAGAGAATTGTGTGATGCTCAAAATATTTTAAGAACTAGGATGAGAGGAACAGGACTTTTAAATAAGTCTCCAAAAGTGTCAAATAATTTCAGCCCCACTCCATATGGTAAAAATTACAAGATAATAAAAAATACAGTTTCTCGAAATGCAAGAAGTGATCAGAGAAGGCTTTACACAGCGTATGAATCAATTACAGAAAGTAGTCTATTGAACTTGAACGAACTGAAGTTCAGAAAAAAGAAACTAAGATTAGGGAAATCAGAAATTCATGGATTAGGATTGTTTGCTGCTGAGGATATTCCCGTCAATGACATTATAATTGAATATGTCGGTGAAATAATAAGGCCAGTCATAGCTGATATTAGAGAGAAAAAATATAGATCATCAGGTATCGGATCTTATTGCTTCAAAATTGATGAAGAATCTATTATAGATGCTACAAGATACGGGAATCTAAATCGGTTTATTAATCATAGTTGTGTACCAAATAGCTTTGCTAAGATTTTGAATATAAATAACAAAAAGAAAATAGTAATCTACTCAAAACAGGCTATTAAAGTAGACGAAGAGATAACATATGACTACAAAATGCCCATTGAACATGAAAAAATTCCATGCTTTTGTAAAGCGCTAAGCTGTAGAAAGACATTGAACTAGGAAAGTGATATAGCAGTTGTGTGATATTGTAGGTAATCTAGAAAGACACTAAAGTAGGGAAAAAAACTGTAAAGCTTTAGTTGTTTAGTTCCGCGGAAGACACTGAATAAGGGATGTGATAATAGATTTGTGATACTATAGATAATTTAGAAATACAATAAATCAGGAAAGAAGCGTTGTAAATTTTTGGTTTTATAGTTCCTTGCGGGAACTGAACAAGAAAAGTGATATAGTATATGTGTGATTTATGGATAGTGTAAAAATATACTAAAGTAGGAAAGATATCAAGATTTGGTTTTTATAATTTCTTAAAAGACACTAAATTAGGCAAACAATATTTAAAATCTGTTCTATTAGCTCCTTTAGGTATACAATTAACTAGTATAGCAGTATAGTTTGTGTTGTGATAGTTCCTTGAGAAGATAAAGTTATCTACAACTTTATATTTTTAGTTCCTATTCTGTACATTGTTTCAGTATTGTTAGTAGGTTTGAAGGCTAAATATTAGGGTTACTGACTATAAAATACGAGTATTAGTATATTATAGTAAAACAAACATAGTATGTATCTGATTTTATGTAGCCTACTTTGAAAGTTAAATAATTCAATTGTCATCTAAACACTTTAAATAGCTTTTAAAGCTGATCGATTTTGTTCCTTAACTGTCTTACTTTAATTTTTATTTGTCTTAGGTCTGGCACAAGGTCATATTCCCATACTTGCGAGTCTAGTTTCATGCCTTGTCTGTAAAAGTTGTCCTATTGGTTCTTATAAAACAGTAAATGTTAATAGCTAGCCTAATATGTTTTTACAACACATTATACTACAAATGTAATGAGACTCATTGTTAAATTTTAATGAAAATAAACCTAAATTTTTACGATGAGTATATTACTTTGATAACAGTTGTTTATTTTGTTCATATATTATTATCTTCAATTATTCTTGTAACTGGACTTAATGAGAATTATTAACAACAATTGTGTTCTAATATTAAAAGATCTGAATGGGATATTCATGCAAGAGGAATTTATGAATGGATCCTAGCAATTGGGTTTTGCCTCCTTGTGATCTAGAGCTGCCAAGCAGTATAGTTAAGGCTTATTGTGTTGTTTTGCCTCCTTGTGATCTAGAGCTGCCAAGCAGTATAGTTAAGGCTTATTGTGTTGTTTTGCCTCCTTGTGATCTAGAGCTGCCAAGCAGTATAGTTAAGGCTTATTGTGTTGTTTTGCCTCCTTGTGATCTAGAGCTGCCAAGCAGTATAGTTAAGGCTTATTCTTTTATTGTTTTGTGTGTGTATGTTATCCTCTAATACAGTATCTATAACATCCACTGTCGATTTACATTAGCAAGCCTCTACCTGCGAAATATACATGCTTGTGTATACAGATTGTTTTGTAGATTCTATTAAACATTTTTACACCTATAATATGAATCTATTTCTAGCTTTAAAGAAATGTTAATCCACCAAACATCTGTCAGTAAAATTTATCAAGAAGTATGATAGTTATAATAAATAAGCATGTTTTCAAATATAGCTGATATTCAAGTATATAGATTATTTAAATGTTTTGTTCAGTGTATTACCATATTCAGTTGTATTTTGTCTAGGACCCATTTAATTTGGAATTGTATCACTACATTAATAAAACAGTGTGGTTAATTTATAGATAATTTTCAAATATACATCACTTATTTAACAGTTGAACCTCACTAATTGAAATTTCAAGGGAAAAACAATTTCATTTGAACTATAGTAATGTTTACGTTAAGAAGTTTTGATAGTAAAGTGCCTCTGAATTCAAATAAGCACACAGATTCAACAAATATTTAGCATTGTAGACTGTAGAAAGGATTACTATAATATGTATTAAGGATATTTTTTATTGTTTTAATTTATTAAATGTACATCAATAGCACTGTCAGTAATAGCACAGAATATAGACAGATATCTGTCTATATTCTGTGGTAATAGTCACTGTGAGAGAAAACTTCAGTGTTCTAATTTTCAACATTCCAAAAGTTCTAAATTTCTTGGTAATTTTCGCTGATGTCCTTTTTACAAGTCAGGCTTTACCTCAACTGACAATGCCAGTAAAAGTCATCAGTCAATGTAAACAGACTGGGGAATGCAGGTAGATCATAAATAGTTTGATATAATTTGTTTATGTTTACCATTAGAATTGTTGAGATTTAGAAGGCAGTGCTTTGAATTCTCAAGGTCAAACTAAATGTCTTCAAAGCTTAAAATTAAATTCTAAGTTTCTCATAGATTTTACAAAGGACAAAAACGAATTTTGAATTGGAGAGGTTTTTTAATTAATGAGGTCGAACTGCATATTTTAATTTTGATTGAGTTGACACTTTTTAAGTGTATTGTTTATAAGAAACTTATGTTCCTACTCCTTATGTACTAAATTTAAGTAAGTTAATGCTTTTTTCATTTATGAAAAACATAATTTCCTCTATAATATATCGTCATAAGATATTGTTGTTTTTTATCATAGTTTATAAAAGCATCGTTTAACTGTTAAGTTAGGTATACATTAGTTACTATTCTACAATGGTAAATAGAACTGTAAACTAAAATTTTAATTAATTCTTCTGTAATAAAGGAAGGAAAGCAGCATACTTGGTAAACTGTAGATGGAAATATATTCAAATCGCAAAAACAGGATTGATTAGTGAAATATTTCGGGGCCACTGTTCCTTCTTCAGTCAATAAACAACTGGATACACAGTCACATTTGAGGTAGGTGGATGAGGTGTTTCCATCTGTAGAGGGCTGAAACGCTGAAATATCTTGTCACTTCTGCTTCTATTATATAAAAAAAAAAAAAAAATAAAATCCTATTATTTTATTGTACTGTGTTAGTTTATCATAAAATAGAAACAGAAGTGACAAGATATTTAGGAATTTAAGTTCTCTTTAGTTGGCAACATCTCATCTACCTACCTCAAATGTGACTGTGTATTCATTTGTTTAGTAGCTGAAAAAATAGGCCAGTGGCCAGGAAATATTTCACTAACCATTCCTGTTTTTGTGATGTGAATGTATTTATATTTTTTATAGTTTACCAGATATAATGCTCTCCTTTCTTTTAATACTAATATCCTATGCATAGTGCCCAAAAATTAAACTGTAACTTTAATTCTTGTAAGCTTTCTTTAAAGGTATAACTTAGCAACCCATTTGTTTTATCTTAAGACAAGTTAAATTAGTGTTAATTTAGAAACTTTGCTCTTTGGAATTTGCCAAAGTTTTGGATATCATATGAAATTTAAAGTGTGTTTGTTTAAATTTGATTGTTATGTTACCAAGTTTAATTAAATAAATGACTGTTTGGACTACATGAGTTTATTTGTTTGTCAAATTAATTACTCTTTTACTTTAAATAAGTTTATGTATCATAAGATTTTTGTTGTCTCAAAAAGTGTGCTGTTCTCTTAGAAAAGTGTTATAGCCTTTTTTAACTAAAAAATGTTTGGTTTTCTTAGTAACCTAAATTACAAAAATGTTGCTGTACATTATTTGTTGATAGTAATTAATGGCTGCTGGATGTTCATAGATAATAATGTGTAATGTATATCAAGTTGTTTATGCATTGTGTTTGGGAGATTTACACCATCAAGTTGCAGGAGCCATAAAAACGTCAGCTCTTCTTCCCCTTTTTTAGTTAAGAAGAAACATTGTATGTTATGAAACTTGAAAGTTGTATTGTATAGATGGAGGAACTATGGGCTATAATAATTGATTCTTCACTTTCAGAAGCTTCCAAATAAATCAGCTGTTTCAGACAATGTTCAATATGCTATCAGTTCAAAAAACGAGAAAAATTCAATTCCTATAAGGCTAACTTCAATATAAATGTATATAGTTACTAAACAATATATTTTCAGTATGTCATAAACTGTCTGCCGGCCTTTTTTATATTATGGTTTTCTCTTCAATAAATGAACCTATTTAATTTAGCTGCAAGTGTTAACAACTATCCTGACAATAAATAGTTTTTTTCTGATCTGAAATCAGTCCCAGGCTTTCTTCCTGAAATTGAGGGACAGGTTCTTTTTCTATATAAAAAATATACTTCCTCAGAGGGAAATCTTAACTCGTAGAAAGTGCCAATGCTCTACCTCACAGAACAATTCAGATAATTTATGTTACTCGCTAACATCTTAAATACATTCTCAAATATAAAAATAACTAAGCTTAGGGTTAAAGTTTTAAAACAATACTAAACATTTTTAATTTTGCTAAGCTTTTCTTTGAATATAATCCATGTACATTCTCATTACAAACAGTATTTTCCAGGCCTTTGTTAAAATTTAACCAACAGAAATTTTATCTGTCTAGACCTATGATAATCACTTTAAATTCTTGTGTCGTGTTTTGAAAACTTTAAAAATATTTTTTTTTTTGTAACATATTGTCAAATCAATTAATTGTCAATTGTGGGCTAATAATTGACAACCAAGGCTGAAAAATAAAGGAGAGAAACAAAAAATTTTATGATTTGGGGATATTTTTTCTACAATACAAATTAATGTTACCCAACACAAACTACCTTAATATAAGTACAAAATGTAAAGAGGTGATCAAATTTGGTAAATCACATTTACCATCCCCAAACTCCTCTATGAGTCCTTCTGGTCTGAGGATAGTAAATGTGGTTTACCAGATTTGATTACCATAACCTCTTTACATTTTGTACTTATATTGAGGTAGTTTGTGTTGTGTGATGTTAATTTCTTTTGAATTTCTGCCAAAACGTAATATGCTAATCAAGAAACTATGTATCACTTTCTGTCCAATGAAACTATCATCACTTGTTATCTTGAAACTTTGAATAAAAATTAGCCAACAGGTTTCTAGTTTCATTACAAACACAAATTTAATCAACAATTATTTAAGAAGCAAGTGAAAAGAATAAATCAACATATATTTTTCAACCTATTATTCTATTGGCTACGGTAACTCAACTTAATCCTTACAAAAGTTATTAAGGATCAAAAGTGTTTAAGTACAGCCATTTTGAAAGTAATTAAAAAAGGTCTTTGATTTTCTTATTTTAGTAAGAAAATAGTTTTATTGCTGTGTATAATAAATTTGAACTCTATATTTAAAAATAAAAAATAATTTGCAAAAAATACAAAATGGTGGCTTTACGGATACCGGAAGTGATTTGGAATTTTTAAATATGATATGTCTTGATTTTGACCCAGAATCAATACCTAAAACGATCCTTAGAGAGTATGGATTGTAAGCAATGAGGAGCTAGAATGATATAGCAACGCTGCACCTACCAGCCATATTTCATTCCAATCCTCTGTGGTGGACTGATGATGAGGCCAGTGGTTTTGAAATATTTCCACTGGCATTGAAATAGTATATTTCATAAAAAGAGTGGAAAATGGGATTTTGCATGTTCGAGACCATCAATTGGTCGAGAACATGCAAAACATTTTCACTTGAGTTTTGAACGATATTTTTCACAACACTTCTGAATAAAAAATGTTGGAATGTTAACTTTTTATTTAATTAGGAACATTTTATAAAATCAGCTCTAATATTTTAAATGCACGTTTAAATTAATTGTACAGTTATGATTGTTGGAAATAGATACTCCTTTATTAGGAATTTTGTTCAATACATTCAAAATAAAACTTCTTGTATTCTTCATTGTATCTTTCCTTTGATTTTTTAGGAAGAAGATCATGTACCATTTCCTCCGCTCTACTTTTTAACGACAATGGCACAGGCACTTCCATTTCAGTTGGCGAAACAATAACAAAAATGTTTTTAAAAGCTTTTGAAGGTTATTAAGTTGTTGATAGTGGAACATTTTCGAACGTAAACAATGTTACTTTTGACTGTCAACAATAGACAGCTGTGGGAAATATGACGTTTCGCTGGTTATAAACACTTAACGAAAACAGCTGAACTCATGGTAGTGTTGTGAAAAATGATTTTATTGAACAAATAATTCAACTGGTGAGGTTATGGCTATTAAGCCCTCTCTTGCATGTAATCACTAATTAAAATTTAAAAAATTGACATTTGATATAAAAATATGAATAGGCTGCCTCAATGGAACTGCAATACAACATTATTATTTAAAAGTAAAGTCTTAAAAATAATGGTAAAAAAATAATAATTAATGTGTTATTTGAACATTATAGACCCGTGAT
The DNA here is from genome assembly GCA_035578905.1 of Stictocephala bisonia. NCBI lineage: Eukaryota > Metazoa > Arthropoda > Insecta > Hemiptera > Membracidae > Stictocephala > Stictocephala bisonia. Next base: position 13,627 of record JAQJVL010007874.1, read on the forward strand.
ATTTATCTAAAATTTTATGTATACTCTTCTATCAATTGGAAAATTTAAGCTTGCTTCCCTAACCCAAAACCAAAACAATTCAGATATTTGCCCTACTGTGGAAAACAAATTAAACACCATAGGTATCTAGTGTTTTTTCTTTACTTGAAATTTTGTTAACTTTATTCAATCTGAAAAGTGGACTTCAAATCTTAGCTTGGATATAATGCAAAGAAGTTGACATGTTAAATTTCAACTATGAGAGTTCTGAATTTTAAAAAAAGAAAAGACTTTTTAGTAAATTCTAACAATAAGGTCTATCTAACATTGCCTGGAAGGAATTGGAATAGATGTTGTATGTATGGCTTTCGTTCTAATACTGAAGCACTGTTATTTTTCTTTTTTTTTCTTTATTTCCACAGTCAGCACCGATGGCATAGTGCTACTTGGAGACAAAGTTTTGAGGCGATTGTAGGAGATAGGTTATATGCTCAGTCCTCATAATACTGCCACAGCGTCCACTCAATGGTTACCATCAACGTGGATCCTACTAGAGAAGTCTGGGGTGTCCTTGTTGGATAGTAGTAAAGGTTCAGGTGTTGTGTTAGCAAGAGAACAGAGTGTCAGGCTTATCAGGTAGCTGAAAATCAAACCAACACTATGTGGTTCGGATTCCTCATAAAGTAGTAGGTCCCTTAGTTGCCCTAGCTAATGGGCTATCAATAAATAACCCTTTCTAAGGAACAACCGAACTTAGCTAGTAAAAATGACTACACTCTTAGTGTATGCCAGCGTGGTGGTTCAGTGGATAAGGTTTCGGACTGCTGAGGGCAAGGTCCAAGTTTTGAATTCCTGCTAAGCCAACGGCCGGTACTTCCTTCATTGAATAAAGTTGACGCACAGGCCTTTAGGCCCATGTCAACTGGGTAGTGAAGTTTAAAAAAATTTTTACTCATCACACTCATTCGGCCATATCTTGACGATCAGTGTCCTAATAATGGATAATTAATTTATCTGGTAATTAAATAAATTTGTCTTATGCTTAGAAAGGGCCATTAATTAATAGCCCAATATCCAAGGCAACTATGAGACCTACAGCTTTATGTAGAATTCGAACAATGTAGTATTGGTCTGATTTTCAGCTAATTGGCTAGTCTGATTCTCAGTTCTCTCCCTGTACACATCCAGACATTGACTACCACCCAACATGGACATCCCAGACTTCTCTTATCATGTCCATCCCGATAGCAACCACTAATAAAAATAGTAATTTTCATTGTTCATCATATTCCTACTGCAACTAGATAAGTCACTATTGCCATTAATATTAGTATGTACATTTAACAATTTTTAAATTTTTAAAACCACTTGTCAGTTTACAATGCCTTGCAGGCTCATACATGAACTTTCTTCAATGAGAGTGAACTACCAGCCGTTAGCTCAGTTGGGGATTAGAACCTTGGATCTACACTCCATAGTCCAAAGCCTTAGCCACTAAACTACCACACCAATACATTAGACTTTTATGTGTATTGTCGTGATAAGAAGGTCTCACTCATAATGGAATATGGTGTTATTAGGAAAAGTGTTTGGTTGTATCACAAAATATGACTACAATGTATTTAAATTGATACACCTAAGTATAAATATTGAAAAATATTTTTAAAAAACTATATTTTTTAAATTTTTCTATTTTAAAGCATTGAGCCAGTAAATGTTTACTAGAAGCCTTAAACCATCATATATCACTTTCTATCAATTTCAAATATATATTCTTTCTTACTTGGAAAATTATGTTTTGTACTGAACAAATGGTCATAATAAATCATTCTTATAAAACTTTTGATTTATTTAAGAAAAGCTTTTAACATAATTTTTAAAGCGTGTTGGTGATAGATGAAGCTTCAAATAATATGAGAGAGGTAAGGATTAATTTTCTTAGTTGTTTTAGTTTTATACATTTTTTTACTGAAGGAAAAAAATAATTCCTTTATCATCTTATTTCTTAGGCTTAAGCAGCCATTGTTAATAGCAATAATTAAGCTTCCGGTACTGACCTCGTCAAGTTGTATTTAGCCACTGCAGTCTCAGAGATACCACTAAGGATACCACATCACACCATGGGTGAAATGTTTGATGATGTAAATATTGTAAACAACTCCTTGACGCTGTCTTTACCGGAAGCTTTAGTTATTATTAATTTGTTTATTGTCACTATTAACATTGATTGGTTTTTTATCAACTTGTTTACAATGTCGTGGTATTATTTTTTTCTTTTGCCATCTTTTTTAGTCCAAAATTTAAAAAAAACGTACGAGATTTGTTCTGTAAATTGTTTTTATGATCATGTAAATACTGTACATATATCAGATTTTTGGCAAAGTTAATATTTTAAGTATACTTTTAGCATTTAAAAAAGTACTAAAATTTGGTCACTGTCCAAATAGTGAAATCAGGAAAGCTCTGTGTACTTTTTAAGCCCACTATATATATATATATATATATATATATATATATATATATATATATATATATATATATATATATATATATATATACCACTGTTGGTACGTGATGTTGTGAACTTTTAGTCAAATTATATATTTGTCAATTTTGTTTTAGTTCTTTCTCGTAAACAATGAACAATGAAATAAAGGCTATAAAAATTAATGAAGAAACAACAATCTTTAGTCTAAACGTTTTTATTTTCATTCTTATCTAGTTCAATAGTAGATAATATTGTTAGTTTCATAAAATGTTTAAATATTTTAACAGGAAGGCTCCCTTTATACATAAAATACTGTTACGTTTTGATTCCAGGCAAGTGAGCAAAGAAAACTCTTTGGTCCGTGTGATGTAGCATTATGCAGAATTGTTCAACTTATGAAAGTAGAAGTTATAGTTGCTTTAGGAAGATTTGCAGAGAAAAGAGCCAAAGAAGCATTGAAAAGACATTTTCCTCATGTCCATGTAAGTAATGATGTTAGGTTTTCAAGTTAGTACTCTTATATACAAACTTCTCTCCTTGCCTCATGAAGGTGCCAGTGGTTCTGAAGTATTTGCTGTATGTTTTGTTTTTGTATGTTTGTGTTTTGTCAAAGAACTTGTCTTCTCAGGTGAGTTTGCTGATTCCTTATTACTCTTATCTTTAATAATGAATAATATTAAAATGTATAGGTTTTTGTGATTAAAATTATATTTAATATGCTGCAACTATATTTCATTTTATAAATTTTAAAAACATGCCTGCATGACTCGCAAAAAACATGTAACATTGAAGAGTAATAAACGTAGAATTTCAAGGCAGATTTTATTTAGTTCTAAATTTCCAAAATTAAGAGTTCTTTAAAAAGTAGGTCGTTAAAACACTGTAAAGGTATATTTATTGTAATTGCTTGAACTACCTTTCTCCATTGCAGTTTTTGTGTAGTATTTTGATGAACAGTTGTAACTGGTATACAATGTTTAGTTGTTAGCTCTCAGCTACTGAACAGTAATTAGTCATTAGCAAATATTAATTTGGAAAAATATAGAACATATCTTTTAGTGTACCTTTCTGTTGCAAGAGCAAAGCTTATCAAAACCAGCTGGTATCATCTTGAAGAAAAAGTCAAGAAAAACCATATGAAATATTATGTCAAGATGTGAGAAACCATCATTACAATTTTCAAGCAGATCTTGCAATTACTTCTCTTTGCCTGGACATAACAGTATGGTCAAAGTCACTTAAAAGTGCTGTTCTCATTGAATTAACTTTACCATCGGATACAAACATTCTTAGATAGCCTGAGTATATACTTAATGAGTATGTTGATCTTTTCACTAACATAGAATGAAAGTATACAAGTATCGGTGTATCAATGAGAAGTGACCAGAGATAGGGAAATAGTCAGACTTCCTGTAGCAGACAAAAGGAGTTTAGTGCGGCTGCCGATACATAGTGCTGGTTTAGAATTTCTGCCACGTACCCCTCCCAACCCAATACCCCTGCCCGCCATTTCCCATCTCTCTCATTCTCATGGCAATTTGTAATCTTCTCTCTCTCTCTCCAGGCCTTCTCTGTCATTCTCTGTCTCACTCTTTGCTGCCATACAACAAGTTCAACCTAGCGGTGGGCGTACCAAAATGGCAAAATTAGAAAAAAAGTAGTCTGACTTTTTAACATTGGCTTTTTGCTTCTTATATGTTACTGTACATTTATAGGAGTCCGGGCAGATCCAAACTACTGTATATGTGTGGGAGGGCGGGTGGATTAATATTACTGTACGATATTACTGTACATGTATAGGAGGCCGGGTAGATCAATATTACTGTACGATATTACTATACATGTATAGGAGGCCGGGTAAATCAATATTATTGTACGATATTACTGTACATGTATAGGAGGCCAGGTAGATCAATATTACTGTTTATGTATGGTAGGACGAGTGGGCCAACATTATTGTATATGTATGGAGGAGGGGCCAATATTATTGTACACAAGAGGTACAATGCAGTTGTATGCAGTTGAAGTTGGTACTAGAGGCCTGGCTACCAAGTTACTCTATTTGTTTTTGAAAGCTCTTGGTCTTGGAAGGAAATATATAAACTTCTTCTAAAAAAGAGTGTAAAAAATGGCAGTAGAATTCTCATATAGACTGGCTTAAGAGATCTGAACCTTGGACTCAGCGAGGGGACAGTTGTGGCCACATAAAGAATCCATAACCCTCCAAGCCTGGTCTGCAGCCTAGGTCAAACAAGAAAACATCAAATAAGCAGGAAAATTTCATAGAAGAGCAAAATTATTTCATTCCATAATGGGCCTTAACATGTAGGAGATACCATTTTTTACTATCTTCAATACTTTCTAATGAAGACAGCTAATTTGTTAGAAAGCTTAGTTAAGCTTAGATAGTATAGCAATAGGTTCTTGTATATTTTCTCTCTACAAGATTTATTTCAAGTATCACTCGCTTAATAATATTTTGTGGAATATATGTCTAGATCATATTCATTCCCCATCCGAGTCCTCGCAATGCAAGCAGTAATAAAAACTGGCATGAAAGAACACTAGCTCAATTTGCTGAGTTGGATTTGCTCAAATACTTCACTTGATTGTGGTAAGTGATACATATATTTGTCTGTTTTGAATAATATATATATTGTTAAAGTAGATATCTCTTACTGTCAGAATTTCTCAACATGTGTGTGAATATGTACTTTTTCTGAATTTACTGTGAGACCCATCCCCCCCACCAAAGCTGGTAAGCGTGCCAACCGGGGGATGGCTCAAAACAAGTCGAGCGATGGGATCACGGGTGGCAGTTGGAGGGTCCAAAATAAAACTCGGCAGCTGAGCAAAACTAATTTATTATCAAAAAATCAAAATAATTAATTAATCAAAACGGCAGAAGGCCACAATATTAACGGGCAGAAGGCCCCAATATAATTTAGCACTTAAATCAATCCATAAACACTAAAATAACAAGATACAACACATAAACTACAGAAACAACAAACTCCACAAATACCAAAATTTAACAATCAATTTTTGTATGGCCTATCTGCAGTTTAGCCTGAGACACCCCAAAACGTAAGAAAATATTAAGCCCCAAATAAAAGTGAAAATTTAGAAAACTTTTGGATCACAACATTTAAACCGGCAATTTAGCCCGAATCCCTTGATTCCACCGGGCCAGGGAGTAAGCCGGAATCCCTGGGCAGCTCCGAATTAAAAGTTAAGCAAAAGAATAATAATCCCCTTTTGGTGAAAGTTTAAAAATTAAATAATTTAAAAGAAAATCTAACACGGTACCGTAGTAAAAAGTCACTTCAAGACAACTATTATCCCCTGACATCAATAATACCAAAACACGAAATAAATAAATAAATAACTAAATCACTAGGCCTAAACATAATAATCAACGATAACATAACTTAACCATAGGGACCTAACAACTATAAAATCTAAAAAGATATAACAACAAATAAAACTAATTAATTGATAACAAGGAATATAAACTAATTAAAAATAAATAACAATAAATATAAATAAAATAAATATTAACATCAAAAAACTCTTGGGTATTTTAAAAGCTTTTCCCTCGTTAATAAAAAATAATTAAGTCCCCATGGCTGTTTCATAATTCACTGTCCAGGTTTTTAGTTTTAGGCCTAGGCCACACCAAAAGTTCCGCAAACTTTTTTCTTCTTTTTATATATTTTTTTTTTGTTTTCTTATAAATCACCCCCAGCTCAGCCGCCGGGAAAAGATGGAAAGAACTGACCTGAGGACTGAAGACTTCTACCCCCAAGGATGTAGGGCGGGTAGCGGGCAACTCCAGGCTCCAACATGGTCCTCAGGCCAGGCTAGCAGTGGAGAATATCGAAGTTCCCCCGGACGGCGGGCTGAGGGCTGAAAGTCCCACTCAAGGACCCTGGAGTTTTAGTTTGTCTAGCCAAACATAACGAGATTCTGCAGGCAGCACAAGACAACTCACCAGACAGGCCAACCGGACAGAAGCTGCTGGAACACGGAACGAAACGGAACCGGGCCAACGGCTACCAACTACGCGAAACGCAGGGCAAAAACGAATCTCAGGCAGCCTGGCAGACAATGACGAAAAAAAACGAAACTGTACCGGTCCAAGACCCGGTACAACCTCCCTCTGCAAACCTCAACACACCCAGGCAGGGGAGAACACTCGGTACCTCAGGGAACCAAGAGAAGACGAAGACCTCCGAAGAGTGGTGTTCCAAGGACGTCCAAGAGAACCTAAGAGGGGAAACCCCTCGAACAGGGAGCAAACTACCCTGACTGTCGGGCCCGACAAGAAAGAAGAGAGAAAGAAGACTCTCTCAGAACAGCCACCTAGGGCGCAGAGGTGATCAATCTCTTTGCCCCAAGAAACCCCCAGGAACACCAACTCCTGGACCAACCGTTCCCCGGAAAGCCTTAAGCTGGGACACATGGGCTTTCCTAAACACCCTGCCTGACTGGGGATCAACCAGCAGAGCAGTCACCGGTGACAAAAACCGGTCGATGCGGTGGGGACCAGACCACCGATAGCACAACTTTGCCGCTCTTCGTTCCGCGGCCGAACTGACCGGGTGAGCCTGACAAAGAACTAGATCTCCAACCTGAAAAGGGTTAGGAGTACGACCCTTATCATACCTCCTCCTTACTCTCTCTCTAGCACGTAGCAGGTTGCGCCGAGCAGCCCGCCACGTGGACACTACGTCAGTGGCACCTGGCGTAGGTAGAAGATCCTCTAACCTCCACAAGTTGGACAAAGGGTTGTTAGGAGGGTAGCCATGTAGAATCTCGAAGGGAGTGGCATTGTGACTCTCATGCTTGGAAGAATTAAAAGCAAGCTGGAGCCAAGAGAGACTCTCATCCCAGGTGTTCTGCTTCTCAGCATGGAAAGTAATAAGGGCAGACCGAAGATTGCGGTTGAACCGCTCTGCATGAGAAGGCTGTGGGTAATAAGGAGAGGTAGTCACATGCCTGATACCATTGCCAAAACAGAACCTACGAAACTCATGGGAGGTAAACTGGCTACCGTTGTCGGACACAAGAGTGGAAGGCACACCAAAGTGCTGGAAGAGTTGGGACTGGAGAGCACGGATGGTGAGCTTAGCCGTGGCACTCCGAAGTGGGAAAAGCCAAACGAACTTCGAGAAAGCATCCACACAAACAAGTAGGTAGGAGTTACCTGACTTGCTACGGGGAAAAGGACCCACGTAGTCGATGAACACCTTCTCAAAAGGACGCTCGGCCACCTCAGAAGATAACAACCCTAACCTTGCATTCTGACTAGGCTTGCTGAGAGAGCACAGGTGACAAGCCCGCACTCTGCCAGCAACATCCCGGTCCATGCCCTTCCAGATGAAGTACCTACGAATCTTAGCGATGGTCTTATGAATGCCAAGATGACCGCCCACAAGAGAAGAGTGATAATACTGAAAGACCATCGGTACTAGATGACTAGGCAGCACTACACGGGGTTCACCCCTCTGTCGAGGACGGCAACAGAGTACCCCTTTGGACAGAAAATAGGGAGGGTGGGCACCTCCCTCTTGAAGCTCACCTAAGATGACTGACAGCTCGGGATCTTTCTGTTGATGGGACAGTAGGTCGTCAAAAGCCAGAGGAAAATCCAGAAGAACAGCACCACACTGAGCAACAGCCTCAGTCGGTGGATCACTGGGTTCATGATACATGCGGGAAAGAGCATCCGCGATGACATTCTGGGTACCCCTAAGATGTTGGACTCGGAACTTGAAAGCAGAAATTTTGACCACCCAGCGACCAATTTTCCCAAGCTGTCTGGGATGGGCAAGAAGCCAAGACAGTGCCTGATTGTCTGTCTCCAGCAAGAACTCAGCGTGTTCCAAGAAA
>JAQJVL010007875.1:0-21989 GCA_035578905.1 Stictocephala bisonia
GAGTCAACAATTTTCCTCTATTCTTAGTTGTTCAATAAGGTCTTAATCCTAACAGCGGCAACCGAGGAATTATTGGTCGCTTATGCATTGATGAGTTCAAGTTACTTTGGTGATGTAATAAATTAACTTAATCGCAAAACTATGTATACCATTCGAAAGAAAAGATTCCATAGTTGCTACTTCATATATAAAACATCTACTAGCGATTAGTATTTACTAGTTATATATTTATTTGTTGTATGAATCATACAATTGTTGACAATGTCAATTTTATAAGTAACAGCAAAGTCACATTTAAATATAGTACAACAGAGTACTATATTTAATGACTCTGTTGTAATAATGAGGGCGGAACATCTGAATATAATCTTAAAAAAATTTTGACCATTCAAAAAAAGGCTATTAGAACGCTTGCAAGTTTAAACCCGCTAGACAGCTGCAGAGAAGCCTTTAAGTCCCTAAAAATTCTAACAATCATTGGCCTATACATCCTCTCCGTAGTCACATATATAGATAAAACTGCAAACGAAAGGGGGGAGGATATTCACACATACAACACAAGAAGAGCCATAGACTTTATACTTCCGCAACACCACACTACCCAATACAGTAAAAAACCTTCATACGCAGGACGCAAGATATACAACTCTCTGCCGAAGCATCTGAAAAACCTCAGTGGGAAGAAGCTCAAGAAAGGGCTACAAGACTGGCTAGAAGAACGACCCCTATACACAGTAGGAGAATACTATCAACTATCAAAAACTTTTTTGTAAAGCAAGCATAACTTTTTAACAATGACGCCATTATACTTCTTAAAGAATGTATAAATAAAGAATTTCTGATTTCTGATGATGAGTGTATATTTACGGTACAATAATAGATAAGAAATGGATGTAACATTGTTAAAATATAATTTTTTAATTAAAAACATTCTTCAATACCATAAAAAGTTTTCCAACAAAATTAGTTTTTAAATTTTTTGCTAAGCATTTTTTTATGTGAGGCAACAGAAGTTTCTACACTTTTAGCGAAAACACCATATGACTATTTATAGACTAACCAAGTTTGTAGAGTGATCTTAGTGCAGTTAACGTTTTAAAGTGTTATATTATTTAAGATATAAAAAATAAAACAAAACGGTAACTTTTTTCAGTTTGCATCGCTCACAAAGTTAATCAGATTACATTATTTGGTCATTTTCAAAAATTAAAAAAAAAAAACACTGGTAACTTATTATTGCTGCTATGGTAATTCCAATTCCACCTATGGAATGTTAGGAAAGACATCTACAGCTTGGTTACTGTAAGTTTTTCGCTATCTTAAAAACAGGTTTAGCTGTAGTGAACTTTTTTGTGAAGGTCTTTTTCTGACCTAGTGTCTACTTGTACACTGTAGACACTATCAATACCTTTGTACGTGTATTGGTGGGTGGGTGGGTTCGTCAATACCACCGATACGTGTATGGGTGGGCGGGTGGGTCAATACCACTGATACGTGTATGGGTGGGTCACCCAAAAGCAAACTATCAATTTTGGAAAACCACGTTTACCGTCCTCAAACTTTTTGTACCATCCTCTGGTTTTTGTATTTCTACCAACACGTAATATACTAATTAAGTAAAGTAATAAATAAAAGTATTGTCAAATATGTTGTTTGAAGGTGATTGATATACTAACCGACACGTTTTTGGATAATGAAGGCCTACTATCTATGATATATAAAGTTCACAGAATTACATAAGTACTGAACTACTTATCCTGAAAGGTCTAGAGAACATCTATAAAATCAATGTAATCTAATTTTCAAAACAAATAACTAGTTTGTTTGTTATATATGTTTTATTATATACCATTATCATGTTGCCTGGCAACCATATGTTACTTCATTGACTATTGCCAGACAAAACAAAAAGTACAATTTCGCTCCTGTGACTGATACTAACCTTTGTCTGCTTTCGTTGCCATTACTTGTTGATACAATGTTTGTGTTCATAACAGTTAGTATACATCCAAAGTGAACATTTATTATTTTGTTTTCAGTTTTATTTTATGTTTTTTTATCATTTGTGTGCTGTGAGAGTTTACCTGTAAATAATAATTTTTGTTTTTCAATATTATCGCATCTTTTATTTTATACACAAAAGTCCAACAAATATTTGGTTACATGATGTCTCATAAATATAATTCTATGCTATGGTTACTTTATACAAATGCATTTCATTACATTATAATATATGAAAAAACTCTCATTAGTCATGTTACAAAATATTGCTTTTGTACGTTGTGACTAAAAGTGATGATTGGAAATTGGTACTATTTTAGGAATCCCAAGACTCTGTTCACAAATTACTAATATCCACCAAAATATTTATATATTCTAAATCTACAATAAATTTGCAACATTTTGTATATCTTGAATGTTTTATAGTAAATACTTTGCATTTTTATATTAGTTTAAAAATGGTAATCTTTTTGTAAATTTTGATTGCGTAAAACATACCGTCCATTTAAAACATTTATAAATAATCAAACATATAACTGTCATGGTAAACTATGCATATTTTATTTTATATCAGACAAAATGTTACAAATAGGGATTTTATTATATTTTCAATTTTATAATGAACTTTGAAATAAAAATGTACACTTATTGACATTTGACATAAGCCAACTATGTTTTAATAAATTTCAGTTCATTTTTATATTTGATATTTTTTGGAAAAAATATTTAAATTTTTTACGTTTTCAGGAATGTAAATTTTACAATTAATTGTATAGTCTGTAAAATTGTTATAAATTAATATTATTTTATATGTTTAGTATCAAAAGAATGACAATTTAGTTTTGATTTTAATGATATATAACATGATATGGCACTGATAATATTACTGTCTATATGACCATTTTTGTTTGGTGCCTGCAAATCAGTAAAAAAGAGCCTTGCTGCTGAAAAATTTTTAGCCTGCCGCTGTTAGGATTAATTGTTCATTATTTTAACCCTGAATGGCACAGTAAGCCCTCAAAGGACATTTTTCGGCCATAAGAATAAAATGGAGAGAATTAAAATAATCTAAAAGTAATAAATGTTGGAATGTAAAAAATTATGTTCATAATACTGACAGGTTTATAGAACTTTACTGTGTGAGAGAGAGAAAAAATTTTATCAATTCGGTGGAAGTTTTGTTTGGTCTATAACTTAAATACAATAAATATGGAAAAGGACAGTTCAGAAAATTGTATAGATCAAGAGTACTTTTTTCCACATCATCCAGTTATAAAAGAGTCAATCTCAACATTAAAGTTTTGTGTGATGTTTGACACTTCTGCAAAGAAATCAACTGGACTTTCTCTAAATATAATGATTGTTCGCCCAACCTTTCAAGACATCCTCTTCTCGATTTTAATGAGAGTCAGTACACTTATTTAGGTGTTAACAGCTGATGCTGAGAATATGGTATCGGCAAATATGAGTAGGATCAACTCAAAGAAATCTGATAAACTTCACAGGTGGAACTGCTAATGCTCCATAATTGGTTGTCAAGACCTCCAAAAGCTATTTACTGATGAGAAACACAATTTCCCAATAGCCTCTAAAGAAGTCAAGAAGAACTTTTATGTTGATGACTTGCTGACTGGAAATGACAGCATAGAAGGAGCTATTAAATTTCAAAGATACGAGCTCGTAAATTGCTCAAGATAAATTGTTGAACTTATGTAAGTGAAATACCAATCATAATGAACTTTGATACCTTTCTTTCCAAAGCTAAGGGCACTCCAACCACAACATTCACAGAGTGACTCACTTGGGAAGACTTTAGATTAGTTATGGAATGCAAAAGATGACACCCTTCATTCAAACACAACATGAAATATGATGTCTCAGATTACAAGTCTTGAGATATTACTAAGAGAACAGTTTAGCCACAGTTACTAAACTGTTTGTCCATTAGTTTTGCTGTCACCTATCGCAGAGGATCTAAGCAAAGCTTTTTATGGGAGCTTTGGAAGAATAAGTTATTTTGAGATGACTCTCTCCCTAGAAATCTTGAATACATATGGCTGAAATTTAAACACTTCAAACAATCTTCAGATTCCTCAAAGTACCATGTCTTCTCAGGATATCTTCAAAGCAACTGGGTTTTTGGATGAATCTGAGACAATATGCAGTAATGCAGTGTGTATAAAATACTGTATAAACAACATATCACAAGTCAACTTCTTTGTTCGTAGTCACAAGTTGCAACTTTAAAAACAATCTCTCTTCCAATACTGGAACGATGTGGTGTTCTGTTACTATGTGAACTGATGTCCCAAGTAAATACTTCTCTTGGCAACATAATTCACAATTATTTCTACTGGACATCCTGAATAGTTAGCTTGGGTATCATCAGATGCAGCCTGGTGGAAATCATTGATCGCCAAAAGGGTCTCCAATATTCATGACAATACAAAACTACAAGATTGGAGACACATGAGAAGTGAGGACAATCATGCAGATTTAGTTTCCAAAGAAGTGAAGACCGTAGACTTTCTGCATCCCCAACTTTGGTGGAACAGATATGCTTGGCTCAAGGCAGACAAATCACTGTGGCCAGCTACACCAATCAGAAGAAATTTAGACAACATCCTTCTGAAAGAAAATAAAGAAAGGATGACTCTTCAGTTGCAAGAGCTGAGATCAACCACATGTTTTCCACCATACAAAAATTCTCTAGCCTTCGGTGTTTGCTGAGAGTTATACCATACTATGTTAGATTCACGTATAATTGTACAAACTAGCTTCTAAAATTACAGACAACTTAAACCATAAGAGACCTCGGGCTTTACTGGAAAAGTTTATTCAAATTAAACACAAACATTTCTTTGCTGAAGATAAATTAAGTTTGTCAAATTCTTAGGAAGTAAAAAGAATAAAATATTCATGCTTGCAGCCCTCTATTGATGCTGATAGAATACTTCATAATGGAGATCCCCTTGATCTCCCTGCATTTAAGAGGGCTCTAAAGGGAAAGAAAATATAGAAGTCATGCGACACTGGCGATATAAGTTGGAACTACGTCCAGTTTAATCCGCCGGACGAAGTGCAATATAGTCCCAAGAATCATTTCCTGTATAGTAGGTTTTCGTAGTATTTTTAACCGGAAACCCCAATTACCCCTTCCTCCCGTCTGCCGTCTCCTCAGGTGGCTACTCGCCCGACCTTCTCTGTCTGAATGTATGTTGAGCCGAAAGGCCAATTCTTTTCAACAATTGTCAATTTTCCAGTCAGTACCGGTTTTGCTGCTGTATTTTATTTCTTAACATTTTTTTATGTCATTTTGTTTTTATAAAAAATAGTAATATTTTACTATAGTTTTTATTAGTTTTTATTTACAAAAAAAAAAGTAATATTTGTTTAGAAAAGTAGACTTTTTACAGCGAAATCAATTTATTCACTGATCAAATAGGAGGGTCTATAAAAATATTGAATTTCTACTTGAAACGTTTTCCAAAATCATAATTCTTGTTCAAATCTTGTTATTCTCAAAACGGTTAAAATTTAACATGGTTAGGCATAGGCTTACCATACTTATATTCTACAATTGAAGAGTTTGATTTATAAACATAAAGATACACTTTACTAAAAACTAAGTAAATTACGTTACAAAGAATGGTTTTTGTAAATATTTCTTAAAGCTCTTGGATTGTGATCTAAATATTGGTTTTTATGTGGTTAAATATTTAATAAAAGGCATTAATTGGCAAATAAATTTCTATTTCGTATCTTTTTATGTTCAGTTAAAGATTAAAACAACATACGCTTAAAGCATTAAAGGATACGCTTTACTGAAAACTAATAAATCACGTTAAAAAGTAATGGTAAAAAATACCAACTGTCTATTTATTTTACGTTTTATAGTTTTGTACGGTTTATTAATTATTTTTAATAAAATAAAAAATGATTTCACATAAACTATCATAGTGTTATGGCAGTTACAACATAACACACTAATTTCCAAACATTAAAAAATAATTGAAATGTGGCCACTTTTTTTATTTGCTTCTGAAGTATGCTGAATGAATTACTACAATACGGAAAATGACACTACGGGGACAATTTGGTTTCAAAAAGCGAACATTTTGTTACAACAAAGATTTTCGCGGACAGAGACGAAAACCGAAGCGAACCGTATGAATGATTCAATTATAATTAAAATAATATATTATAATCTTGCTCAATTTTCCCATTGCCATGAGAAAAGCAATTATTTTACTTCGACAACAGTTCTTACACAATTACTTTTCAAAGATTTTAGTTTTACTGATAAATATTTCACAGTATTTTAGAAGTGATAAATTTAATATGATTCAATTAGGCATACACAAATTACTAAATATGACGATTTTTTTAAACACGACTGTTAAAAATAACCAACAATTTAAAACAGAGAAACTGCTGTGAGCATATATCAATTTCGAACGTATAACTTGAGACGTTTAAAGCAGATTGGGCTCACCGGCCTGACAGTAGTTTGGCCTCATAAACATGTATGTTCGGGGTAGTTTAGACTTACTTAGTCTACCAGTTTGACCTCAGCAATTCACACAGTACTTTGGTCTCAGATTTTTATATGAGTAAAGTAGTTTGTAGTACCGCGCAAAGCAGTTTTTACGCTCCACTGAAAATAAGGAGGGGGTTCTAAATTATTGAACTTCTAATCAAAGCTTACTGTAAAATCACGGTTTTTGACAAAATTTGACTCCTAAAACGTTTGAAATTTAAAATTGATTTATATACCACACTTATTATACCCAACAATTGAAGAGTTTGATATAAAAGTGGGGCTAGGTACGCTTAAAGAACTGAGGACAACTATAAATAATGTATTTTACTAAATAGCTGTAACAAGTGTTTAGCACCCTAACAATTTGCTTTACGTGGTTTATTATTTAATAAAATGCCAAACATTTAAAAATAACAATGTATTTTGTACAGTCAATTGAAGAATAAAACAAAATAATGCTAAATGAACCATACAAAAATATTTTGATGTTAAAGTAGAATAATATATCCAACTGTCAATTAAACTGTAGTTTGATTAATATTTATTGTACGGTTTTTACAATTATTTTTAACTAAATAACATATCATTTAACATATTATGTATTGTACAAAGGTAGTGTAAGTACTGTAGCACATACAATAATAAGTTTTCTTACTAAGACAATTCCAACATATAAGTAAAAAATCATGACAATTGAAGTAAAACTATATAACAACAAATTCTTAAGGCAACTAATTACCTCAAAACTACAGTAATTTAAAAAAAAATAATTGCATTGTTAATACTACACAGAACATAGTTTACTGAATTACAACTTAGAACATAGTTAACTGAAGTACAACTTATAATAATACAACAAACATATTGAAAATAAAGTAACCCCTAAATATTTTCTTAAACACCATATAAATAACAGTGACAGGGGATATAGTAACTCAGCAGCCATCTAATTAGTTCCTATGTGTAGGTTTGTTATAGTTAATTTTGTAGTAGTTAATTAATTCCTAATATTGGAATAGTTAATTACAAAAATAATATAAAAATGCATAACAAATAAAAATAAATAACAACTGTGTACAACAATTTTACAAGCCAACTAATTTACTAAAACTAGACGAGCTGGTTGAAAACATGTAATTAATTGAATAGATAGTATGATACATGAACGTAGTACATCTTGTAAAAATGTGGCAAACATATTAAACACTTTTTTTATAAATGTTCACAAATTACCAATAAAAACATTTTATTACTTTGACATTTTTATAGCCAAGTCCATTACGATGACTACCCAAGTTGATCAGTGTGACTGCCACAAGTTGATCACGAGCTCCCAAATTAGGTCAGTGGATACTCAAGTAATTGAACATGCATTAAAATAATACAAAACCAAACCGATCAGAACATCTTATTTCAGCAATATAATAATAGTTGAACAATTTTACTTCAATACACAAGTAACGTAAAAAAATGCAAATTTCATACAGTATAATAGGGTCTACTTATACTGTATTGATAAAAAATAAGTGCAATATGTAGGCTACGAATGTTAAGGTGATCGATTTTGGTAAACTTACCTTAATCGATCACCGTTATATTTGTTCAGTTTTACCGTCCTAAGTCTTCTCATTGGCTGTTCAACGGAATACATCGGGAGTGGTACGAGGTTCCCAAACACAACCTCGCCCCATGACTTCAAGTTCACAAAAGGATTGCCGCTCCGCTCCGCCCCGCCCCGTCCCCCGGCTGTCATATTTTTCTGTCCTTGTTACCGTTTAGGTAAAATATTTGCTTCAAAGTTACCTTCTTATAAAATTACAAATAAATGACCTAGCATTTTTTCTACCACAACATTAATGAACTATAATAAATTAATAGTTACGACTTAACATTACTGTATTTATATTTTTAAAATAAAACAAAGGCCAATAGTGACAGTGACTTATTATAGAATTACTTATTGCTTTGGTCAAGCCGGAATTATTGAATTAATATTTTAACTGTACGCATTCGTTAATGTAGTTTAAATGGTTTATTTCATAAAAAATGTTTATATAGATGATTATTACAGTATTTCTCATGATATAATAAATATTGTGCACTGTCATTACGAATAAAAATGTTATGCTTTACTTTGTAGTTAGATTATATCAGAAACCACATGGGAACGCACATTTTAATTTAAACGAAATAAGCCATTCAAAAGTAATTAGACTAACTCTAAGTAATCAGTCTGTAAAATAATACTGATGTCAGTCGTCGTAGGCCTACATTGCATCCATCGATGTTAAATTAAATGAAGGAAGGTTTTTATGAATGAAGTAGTAAAATCCATCCGCGACTAAGAAGTTCGAGGTTTCGCCACTTGGATCTCACGAATCACCGCATATTTTGGCAATAAATTAACATGCAGGCATTTGCGCGGTCCAACATTGCGGCTACAGATTTAAAGATATCGATCTGAAACCAAAACTAAATTGAAACCAGATACATTTCTGACTAAAATCGCTTTTTAAAATTTCGATAACAGCTCTAGTTTTATTTTGGCACTAGTTTGAATATTGGGTAACTTCAATAACCTATAAAATCGAAATGAAGGAGAATTCGAAAATTCTAAAAAGCGATTTGAGTCAAAAATGTCTTTATCTTTAAATAGATGTTTCATTTATAATTTTACGACAGTAAATAAGGGCAGTATCTTGGACCGCGCAAAGCAGTTTTTACGCTTCTCAGCCCGGGGGTTTAGAGCCCTCTTAAAATCAAAACGTACCACTGGTCCTGATTTGCTCCCACAGTACTTGGTTAAAGGATGTTCTGAATTATTAGTTAAGCCCTTAACAGTTTTATTTAATTTAAGTTTAACATTAAATATATTTCCTGAAAAATGGAAAATTACTAAAGTGACGCCTATTTTCAAAATGGTAAGAAAGATCAAATAATCAACTATAGGCCAGTGGTGGTTTTATCGTTACCTGCTAAAATATTCGAGATGATTATACATAAACATTTATTTGGTCACTTTAAAAAATATGTTTCTGATTGTCAACACGGATTTATTCCCGGAAGATCAGTCAACACAAACTTACTAAATTTCATTAATTATGTCTCCTCGGGGCTGGATTCTGGGACCCGAACTGATGCTTTATTTCTTGACCTGGCCAAGGCGTTTGACAAAGTAGACCATTCAATTTATTAAACAAGCTACATTTTTACGGAATTTCAAATAATCTGTTGTATTTCTTTAAATCATACATTATGAATAGAAGACAATTTGTTTTTTACAACGGATTTTCATCAACTGCATTTAATTTAAGGGCTCGAATTTGGGGCCTTGTCTGTTCACTATTTTAATCAATGATTTAAGTGATTGTATCTTATCGTCAAAGGCCCTACTATTTGCGGACGATTTAAAATTATTTAAACATATTAGGAGCCCTGTGGATACAATTAGTTTGCAACAAGACTTAGACAATGTTTTAGAATGGAGTATCAATAATAAAATGTCTTTTTAATGTCATAAAATGTCAGTTGATGACTTTTACAAGAGCTCAAGATTATATGGAAACAGACTATTTCCTAAATGGAACTGCAATAACTAGAGTGAATCAGATTAAAGATTTTAAAGATTTAGGAGTTCATATGACTAATACATTGTCTTTTAATCCTCATGTCGAATCATGTATAGCTGTAAGTAGTAAAATGATGGGATTGATCTTTAGACAAAGTGTTAATTTTAGAAATATTCAAACCATAGTTAACCTGTACTACTCTTTGGTCAGGTCAAGTTTGGAGAGGGGAGCGGTCATTTGGAACCCTTTTCACATAACTTACCGAGATGCACTCGAAAGAGTTCAAAAGCGATTTTTAAGAGGGCTCTAAAGGGAAAGAAAATATAGAAGTCATGCGACACTGGCGATATAAGTTGGAACTACGTCCAGTTTAATCCGCCGGACGAAGTGCAATATAGTCCCAAGAATCATTTCCTGTATAGTAGGTTTTCGTAGTATTTTTAACCGGAAACCCCAATTACCCCTTCCTCCCGTCTGCCGTCTCCTCAGGTGGCTACTCGCCCGACCTTCTCTGTCTGAATGTATGTTGAGCCGAAAGGCCAATTCTTTTCAACAATTGTCAATTTTCCAGTCAGTACCGGTTTTGCTGCTGTATTTTATTTCTTAACATTTTTTTATGTCATTTTGTTTTTATAAAAAATAGTAATATTTTACTATAGTTTTTATTAGTTTTTATTTACAAAAAAAAAGTAATATTTGTTTAGAAAAGTAGACTTTTTACAGCGAAATCAATTTATTCACTGATCAAATAGGAGGGTCTATAAAAATATTGAATTTCTACTTGAAACGTTTTCCAAAATCATAATTCTTGTTCAAATCTTGTTATTCTCAAAACGGTTAAAATTTAACATGGTTAGGCATAGGCTTACCATACTTATATTCTACAATTGAAGAGTTTGATTTATAAACATAAAGATACACTTTACTAAAAACTAAGTAAATTACGTTACAAAGAATGGTTTTTGTAAATATTTCTTAAAGCTCTTGGATTGTGATCTAAATATTGGTTTTTATGGGGTTAAATATTTAATAAAAGGCATTAATTGGCAAATAAATTTCTATTTCGTATCTTTTTATGTTCAGTTAAAGATTAAAACAACATACGCTTAAAGCATTAAAGGATACGCTTTACTGAAAACTAATAAATCACGTTAAAAAGTAATGGTAAAAAATACCAACTGTCTATTTATTTTACGTTTTATAGTTTTGTACGGTTTATTAATTATTTTTAATAAAATAAAAAATGATTTCACATAAACTATCATAGTGTTATGGCAGTTACAACATAACACACTAATTTCCAAACATTAAAAAATAATTGAAATGTGGCCACTTTTTTTATTTGCTTCTGAAGTATGCTGAATGAATTACTACAATACGGAAAATGACACTACGGGGACAATTTGGTTTCAAAAAGCGAACATTTTGTTACAACAAAGATTTTCGCGGACAGAGACGAAAACCGAAGCGAACCGTATGAATGATTCAATTATAATTAAAATAATATATTATAATCTTGCTCAATTTTCCCATTGCCATGAGAAAAGCAATTATTTTACTTCGACAACAGTTCTTACACAATTACTTTTCAAAGATTTTAGTTTTACTGATAAATATTTCACAGTATTTTAGAAGTGATAAATTTAATATGATTCAATTAGGCATACACAAATTACTAAATATGACGATTTTTTTAAACACGACTGTTAAAAATAACCAACAATTTAAAACAGAGAAACTGCTGTGAGCATATATCAATTTCGAACGTATAACTTGAGACGTTTAAAGCAGATTGGGCTCACCGGCCTGACAGTAGTTTGGCCTCATAAACATGTATGTTCGGGGTAGTTTAGACTTACTTAGTCTACCAGTTTGACCTCAGCAATTCACACAGTACTTTGGTCTCAGATTTTTATATGAGTAAAGTAGTTTGTAGTACCGCGCAAAGCAGTTTTTACGCTCCACTGAAAATAAGGAGGGGGTTCTAAATTATTGAACTTCTAATCAAAGCTTACTGTAAAATCACGGTTTTTGACAAAATTTGACTCCTAAAACGTTTGAAATTTAAAATTGATTTATATACCACACTTATTATACCCAACAATTGAAGAGTTTGATATAAAAGTGGGGCTAGGTACGCTTAAAGAACTGAGGACAACTATAAATAATGTATTTTACTAAATAGCTGTAACAAGTGTTTAGCACCCTAACAATTTGCTTTACGTGGTTTATTATTTAATAAAATGCCAAACATTTAAAAATAACAATGTATTTTGTACAGTCAATTGAAGAATAAAACAAAATAATGCTAAATGAACCATACAAAAATATTTTGATGTTAAAGTAGAATAATATATCCAACTGTCAATTAAACTGTAGTTTGATTAATATTTATTGTACGGTTTTTACAATTATTTTTAACTAAATAACATATCATTTAACATATTATGTATTGTACAAAGGTAGTGTAAGTACTGTAGCACATACAATAATAAGTTTTCTTACTAAGACAATTCCAACATATAAGTAAAAAATCATGACAATTGAAGTAAAACTATATAACAACAAATTCTTAAGGCAACTAATTACCTCAAAACTACAGTAATTTAAAAAAAAATAATTGCATTGTTAATACTACACAGAACATAGTTTACTGAATTACAACTTAGAACATAGTTAACTGAAGTACAACTTATAATAATACAACAAACATATTGAAAATAAAGTAACCCCTAAATATTTTCTTAAACACCATATAAATAACAGTGACAGGGGATATAGTAACTCAGCAGCCATCTAATTAGTTCCTATGTGTAGGTTTGTTATAGTTAATTTTGTAGTAGTTAATTAATTCCTAATATTGGAATAGTTAATTACAAAAATAATATAAAAATGCATAACAAATAAAAATAAATAACAACTGTGTACAACAATTTTACAAGCCAACTAATTTACTAAAACTAGACGAGCTGGTTGAAAACATGTAATTAATTGAATAGATAGTATGATACATGAACGTAGTACATCTTGTAAAAATGTGGCAAACATATTAAACACTTTTTTTATAAATGTTCACAAATTACCAATAAAAACATTTTATTACTTTGACATTTTTATAGCCAAGTCCATTACGATGACTACCCAAGTTGATCAGTGTGACTGCCACAAGTTGATCACGAGCTCCCAAATTAGGTCAGTGGATACTCAAGTAATTGAACATGCATTAAAATAATACAAAACCAAACCGATCAGAACATCTTATTTCAGCAATATAATAATAGTTGAACAATTTTACTTCAATACACAAGTAACGTAAAAAAATGCAAATTTCATACAGTATAATAGGGTCTACTTATACTGTATTGATAAAAAATAAGTGCAATATGTAGGCTACGAATGTTAAGGTGATCGATTTCGGTAAACTTACCTTAATCGATCACCGTTATATTTGTTCAGTTTTACCGTCCTAAGTCTTCTCATTGGCTGTTCAACGGAATACATCGGGAGTGGTACGAGGTTCCCAAACACAACCTCGCCCCATGACTTCAAGTTCACAAAAGGATTGCCGCTCCGCTCCGCCCCGCCCCGTCCCCCGGCTGTCATATTTTTCTGTCCTTGTTACCGTTTAGGTAAAATATTTGCTTCAAAGTTACCTTCTTATAAAATTACAAATAAATGACCTAGCATTTTTTCTACCACAACATTAATGAACTATAATAAATTAATAGTTACGACTTAACATTACTGTATTTATATTTTTAAAATAAAACAAAGGCCAATAGTGACAGTGACTTATTATAGAATTACTTATTGCTTTGGTCAAGCCGGAATTATTGAATTAATATTTTAACTGTACGCATTCGTTAATGTAGTTTAAATGGTTTATTTCATAAAAAATGTTTATATAGATGATTATTACAGTATTTCTCATGATATAATAAATATTGTGCACTGTCATTACGAATAAAAATGTTATGCTTTACTTTGTAGTTAGATTATATCAGAAACCACATGGGAACGCACATTTTAATTTAAACGAAATAAGCTATTCAAAAGTAATTAGACTAACTCTAAGTAATCAGTCTGTAAAATAATACTGATATCAGTCGTCGTAGGCCTACATTGCATCCATCGATGTTAAATTAAATGAAGGAAGGTTTTTATGAATGAAGTAGTAAAATCCATCCGCGACTAAGAAGTTCGAGGTTTCGCCACTTGGATCTCACGAATCACCGCATATTTTGGCAATAAATTAACATGCAGGCATTTGCGCGGTCCAACATTGCGGCTACAGATTTAAAGATATCGATCTGAAACCAAAACTAAATTGAAACCAGATACATTTCTGACTAAAATCGCTTTTTAAAATTTCGATAACAGCTCTAGTTTTATTTTGGCACTAGTTTGAATATTGGGTAACTTCAATAACCTATAAAATCGAAATGAAGGAGAATTCTAAAATTCTAAAAAGCGATTTGAGTCAAAAATGTCTTTATCTTTAAATAGATGTTTCATTTATAATTTTACGACAGTAAATAAGGGCAGTATCTTGGACCGCGCAAAGCAGTTTTTACGCTTCTCAGCCCGGGGGTTTAGAGCCCTCTTAAGTATGACGATAAACATCCTGCTGTTCTTCCAAAGGATTTGCATTTATTTAACAAAATTAATATCAAGATATAAGCTCATTCCGTATTTACATGCTGGGCTTCAAGAATGCTGGGGATAAAGAACTTTAGGAGGAAGAAATCTTATCAGACACATCTTATCAGTCTATGCCTAGTTTCGAAATTAGGCCTAGATGAACACAGCCGGAAATGAAAAAAGTTTCATCTAAAGAACCACACCATATTGCCCATTCTCAAATACTGCTGTAGACTACTGTCGGCCATTCTACAATAAAGCTAGAGAAAAAAGAAAAGGCAATCTCGGTTACAAGTGAAGCATCAGAGTGGTTACAAGTGAAACAGCCTCTGTACTACTGAAAAGAGCAGTCAACCATCTGTGTGTGCTGCCAGTCAACAAGGACTAATACTGACTGTTGTACATATTTTTATTTTTATTACGGTATGTGTTATGTTTAGTATGTTTCTACTTGTTTATTTGTTGTATATTCATTTTTGAGTTTTGAATTTCTAGCTGTCATATTTTGCTAATATACTTTTTTTAGTATAAAATTATTGCATCTTGCTTTTGACTTTGAGTAGTTAATTTTGTTTACATTGTTTAATTTAACAAACGTCATATTAATGTTTAATACCAGGACCAGGTTCATTTTCATCTTGTGTTAATATCGATATTGGCATAGAGCTGAACTGCACAGTTCAAACAGAAGTAATGTTATTAATAAATAACAAGAAAAAAAAGGTCCCAAATTAGAACCTTGTGGTATTCCTGGACTGGCAACAAAGTTCTCTGAGTACACACCACCAAATCACAATTTAAATGTCTTATCCAAAAGGTTAGATTTCATCCACTGAATAAGGTCTGGAGAGAATCCACAGGAAGGAAGCTTTTAAAAAATACATGGTGAGGAAGCTTGTCGAATGTCTTCTGAAAATCAAGATAAATGGTATCAACCAGTGCTCGATGCTCAACTGCAGGAAATGGGATATGTTCATAACAGTTGAACAATCTTTCACGAAGCCATGCTGGTAAGAAGAGATAAGGTGGTAGAGTCTCTTTTACAACAACCTATATACAAGGTAACCAGATTTCTAAAAGACCAAAACGGGACACAATCTCTTGTAACTATTCTCTGCATACATTTATCTGGAAATGTGGGGAGTTTGGGGTTACACAATGGGTTCTGGATCACTTTATATATTCAAATTATAAATTATATTTACTATAACAGTTGAAAACCACTTTTTAGATTGTTTCCTTACATTTTTGATACTTTGAATATAATGTATTATATTCTGTTATTGTATAATAATAATGATGATTTTTACTGTCTTAACTAAAAAGTATCAGACAATGATCAAATATAAAAATTACAAAAATATATATAAATTAATAATAAGAATGGGAAAATATTCAAATTCAAAATCTTCTTCATTTACATTTGTATACACTATATGTTTTTATTAGGTCTTCATAAATTTGTAACTGTATATTATTTCATCATATCTCAAAATCTTGTATGTGATATAAAAATTTCCTGTATAAATAGATTTTATTGTTTTCTTGAAGTTTATTTCATCCAAATTTAAATTTTGTACATGTAATGTTAATTTATTAAAATGTTTATTATGCATTATTTTTTATACTGTTGGAATATATATTGCATACACAGTACAATATTTGAAAAATATCATGTAATAAAATATGGGGTATCAAATAATTAAATCCAATTGTTTTATGGAGTAGATGACATTATTTATTCATTAAGTACACATGGGTGAATTTATTTTAATAAAGAAATTTAAATAAATATTTTGAACACAGTGTTAAAAGTAATAAAATGAACATTGAGCAATATAATATAATTCAAAACAGTTAAATATTAGAAAACATTTGATAATTAATTAACAGGTATATTTTGCTGATTAATTAATTTTCTTTAAAATGTCTGGTTTTTGTTTTATCGTCTGTAAAAACTGGTCAAACAGCATTCCTAAATTGCATTTTACCAGTAGTAAAATCAGTGTTGAAATTTTAAGCTGAGATTTATTCTCACTATCGTTTATGATAGTGAAAACGTGTTCCACTGGAGCATTGGTTTCTGGTAGACAAAGAAAAAAGCAACCATCTCTTTTTTATATTCTTTATAAGAATATTGTGGTTTCAGAAATATCTCAACCCATTTCTGATCCAAAGGTTTTTTTATCCTCGGTCCACTGAAGCAATTTTTCCTGTATTAAGTACAGTACTTCTTAAAATAAATTATCCATCAAACATTCTATTTACCTTTAATTTTTCCAATATCTTTAATTCCCAAATAGCTTTAATTTTTCAAATTGGCTGGCAATCCAATGAATTCCTTCCTCGACTCTTGAAAACTATCCACTGATATGTTTTCATTTCATCAAATTGCCAGGTCCACATATGATAAAAAGTACAAACGTTACTTACAATGTACTTGTTGTCTACTGCTCCTTTTATATATTTTATACAGTTTCGGACAACAAGAGGTACAAAAGCTATTCTCTAACCTCTCTTTATACTTCATGCGTAAGTCTGACAGAATTGTAGCCGCTTCAACGAACTCACTTTCTGACCTTCAATTTGTTTGGTCGTATAATGGAAAACAGCAACTTGGCTATGTACAAAGAAAAGCCATAATCCAGCACATGGATCGCTAAAAATGTTCTTGATAAGCTATGGATGTTTGTTATGAGATAAAAAGTAAATTTTTAGTGGCTGAAAGAGCTTCAAGATCTGTTCAACTGCCGGCATGAGTGCTGACCATCTGGTTTTTCTGTATCCTAAAAGACTAATGCATTCTACAGCAGCTTCTATACAAAATTCCTTAAATGTTTCAACTCTCACTGTGTAGATGTAGAAGTGTGCATAAATCTTAACTACAACAGCCTCTATATAAGTAGGGAGACTGTCTGCTGCTGTCTGAATTTTATTGTTTATCACATGGGCAGCACACCCAATTCTAATCAAATCATCTCTTAATGTAGTTTTGAATTTGCTAAACATATTATTTTTTCCCATAAGTGCTGCGCCGTATCGTCAGCAGAAAACCTAACTACTTTATGGCTAATTTCTGACTTTTGACAATCTTCTATCAACTGGTTGACAATTATTTCGGATGTCTCTCCAGGAAGACTGAAATTCGAACAGTTTGACCTGAACTCCCGTGTCAGGGTCAAAGTATCGGGTCAATGTTGGAAACATCTTTAGATCTCTGTGGTTGGATGAATTCAAAGAAATGGAAACGAAGTGAGCCTTTTTAAAATTGAATTTAAGTCACTCTCTGAAAATGGTGCTAGTACATTAATAACAACAGCCTCAAATTTAGTTTGGGCACAAGAAAACTTTGGTTCAAAAACATTCTGTTTATTTTTAACGTACAGTCAGAAGCTTTAGCAGTGACTGACTGTGTGATGATACTCCTTCTGCAGCAGCTAGTTCTGATTCTTTGTTACCAAAAGTAGTTGACGTGAAATATTTACTTACAGAACTGAAGGAAGAGGCTGCTGAAAGGGCCAGTTTATGTTTTTCACTCCATGTTGATTTATATAAGATTTTCCTCTGAGTGAAACTGAAAATTCTGTACCACACGTTAAACATTTAACATATGAATCATTTTTAGTTTCTTTTGATAAATGTAAATTCTTTTTCCAGGCTGACAAAGGGACAAGATGGTTAGGGAGGGAGGGATGAACACTGCCTACTGTTGAAGTCAATAATGAATGACAGAAATATACCTACAGCAGTAGTAAGGATGTCTACGTTCTATTCATAGTCATTAGCTATTGCCTTTAATGCAATAAATGCTGTTAATATGCTGGATGTATTAACTTTTTAAATATTGAATGCATTTGTTTAAATTATAAAACAAAATATTAATGTAGTATGTCAGTATATCTGATACAACTGTATCAAAACGGGACAAATAGGTGTCCCCAAAAGGATTAGCAGGACATATGTCTCCAAAATTGGACTGTCCCATTGAAAACGGAACGTCTGGTCACTACCTATGTACAACTTTTTTCAAATTCTAATGTACTACACACAGAACAGATTTTGGTCTAAAGTTAGATAGGTTCTGTAGTCCTATTTTTTTGGAATAGATTTAATTATTCGTGTGTTTCAGACTGAAGTATACTCTGCTGCTATTAAACTCCAGTTGAATAACGGGCCACCACAGGGCAATTATGTCAGACACTCCTTTAATAACAAGCAATGGAATAATATGAATATCAGATTCTGAGTGAGTCAACTCTTGATGGCATATTGAACGGATTCCTCATATACGAAGGGAATGTCAACAACTGAAATGTTTTCAGGTGGATGTATAATTTCAGGTTCTGCATTCAATTGCACATAATCAAAAGTTTAGTAAACCAACTTAAAATATTCATCAAACTTTGAACGCAACACAGTGGCGTCAGTACGAACCCTGCTGTCTATGCTTGCCAATCACTGCCGGGATAGAAGAGAAATAGTCTCTAAACTGGTTAACATATTTCCAGAAGTTAGTGGGTTTTAACTTCAGGTCGCGGTCGCACTTAACACTGAGAGCATACTCCCTCCTGCAGCGATCTAATTTGACTTTGACAGCCAGAGGCGTATTTGAAGATTTGCCGCCCCTGGGCTAGACACATTTTGCCGCCCCCCCCCCCCAGTGGCGTATTTCACGTTTTGCCGCCTAGGGGATATAGCGGCTATCTGCCCCCCCCCCCCCGCCCTTTGTTTGTATCATATCTAATGTTGTACTAAAAACTTAGTAGGTAGTAGGTATCAACATAAGCTGAACACTATAAGTTAAAACCAATTTATTTTAATCGTGTTATTAATTGAAATGTTAGTGGCGTATTTTAGTTTACAAATGTTGTAATATGACTAATTTAGTAGAATTGTTGAAAGAAATAAGAACAATTTACTATAATAAATCAAGTAATATATGAGTTGTAAGTATACAAGCGAACCATATTCGGTCCGTAATACCTCTACACTTTGGAGTGACATAATTGTGCCATTTTCACAAAATGGCTAATGCTCATGAGTACTATAATTTCCTATTGATTGATGTATTTAAGCAACTCCACACGTACCGGTATATCTTAATATTTTTGTTGTGGTAGTGATATGTATGATTTGTTATACGTAGCCTAATAAGTTAAACAAAAAATCACTTAACAGAAGTAAAACGTAAGTGAATAATTATATCATATTTAGGTTCAAAGGTTCAGAGCTGGACGTATATTGCGAAGGTTGTAGTATGATAATAAGTTCACCCATGTATAGGCCACTTAACTGTAAAAAATGTTAGTTTACCCACCTGTAATATCTCAGAATATAATATAGATGACTGGCGAAATCGGTTAGTAGTTTAAAGTGTAATAATGTTCACAGTTCCATTCAACTCCAGACTCCCCATACTTCCTTGTACAGTCACACTGTGCACTAAACCACAACCAAATACAGTACGGTACCATACACTACTGTATAATCTGCGTTTAAAGGGCGCGGCGCGTCACACAGCGAATTCGCGAAGAGGAAGAGAATCTCCAGTCAGACTAGAGGCCGTTTCAGGGTGGGGGTGGGATAGGGGCGCGAGTTGGCGACGAACATCAGACATAGCCTACATACGTCTTCCTCTACCACTCTTCCCCGGACCCGCCTATCAACAAAAGTACACAACTTCTGCCACTCTCGCTCTATACATACATTCGTAACACAGTTAGATGACAGCCGTAACTTGATAATATTTTGTAAAGAACAATACTTTGTACTTGACATTAACGCCCTTAATTTTCAAATATTCTCAAAATACCATTACATGCCTGGTAACTTCCAACTCCTTCGCCGCCCCCTAAATTCTGCCGCCCTGGGCTACAGCCCCTATAGCCCCCCCTAAATACGCCACTGTTGACAGCTCTCCTCAAGCCAAGATTAATCTCGTATTTGTTTGTACCTCCTGAACGCTTATATTTTGTAAAATTAGAAACTTTCCTTCTAATTTTTTTTTTTTTAATTAATGTTGATACAGTAATCATTACTTTATGACAACATTGTATGTAACTGTTTTTAATTGACGTTTATAGTAATACATACACAGATCCGTTAGGGTAACATAGAGATATCTTAAAATTTAACTGAAAGAATTCTGATATCCAAATTATGCTTTTTGATAATTTTGTTCAATATTCAAGAATTTGTTTGGAGGAAGTATTTTTATAAGTAGTCTAATCTGGGTTAGAGTGAAGAGCTGAAAGTACTTTTTATTGATAAGTAAATCAATGAGACCTGAATATACCCAGAAAATAAAATTATCATTGAAGTTCATAGTTCAAATGTATTGGTCTACATTTATTAAATGTATGTTAATAAATTTATTATATATATATATACTGTATATATTATTTTATATATTTATTATATAAAAATAAATTAAATTTATTAAAACTCCGAGAAATAATTCTGTGAGTCAAAATAAAGAGATAATCAAGAAAAACAAATCCAAAACCCCTTCATTTACCAGATATCCACCATTTTGTGTTTTTACAAAATAAAATTATCTTGGAATTTTGTCAATCAATCTTTATGAAACGCTGTATATATGTTAAGATAAAGATGCCTATTATAAGGAACAATCAACTAAGTTTAAATTAAAAATTCAAATGTTTTACATTTTAAATTTTTAAACTGAATTGGTGGGAAAATAGTAAGAACTTAAAAAGTTACTGAGAACAATTTTCTTTTGAACATTTTATTTTCAACCTGTCAACATAAGATGTCAATAGAGTATTTCTAATAAGTAATAAGAAAAAACACAGAAAAAAATCACTATCCCTGGGAAGAAGGAGCTCCTTTCGACTCACTCACAGGGAAAAGGAGCTCTTTGCTTGTTCCACTGAAGAAGAGGCTCATTGGAACAGTCACAACTGGTGGGAGGAATTGTACTACTACCAATTTGCCTGTTTGTATTATTGTTTGAGGTTATGACTGGATTCTTTTACTGTGTTGTACTGTTAAAATAGTCTATATAACAATAAGTATAGTAATAATAAGTATAATGTATAATAGTGTTGTGTAGTAAAGTAAGTAAGATATTGTATGTATATACTCGTAAATAGAAAGTACCCTTTTTAGTAGTGTGTGTTAATTATGGAAGGTGATACCAGTGGTGGTGAGGGTGGTAATAAATATGGAAACTACAGCAAGAAACGAAAGATGAAGGAAGTAAGTAAAAAATA